>JAHKKF010517608.1:1692-14017 GCA_019740295.1 Labeo calbasu | reverse complement strand
CAGAGCAGCGCAGACTCACAGAGCTCCCCTCCAACACCTCCAACACCTCCTGATCCTGCACCTCCTTCTGCTCCACATACAGCTGCACTGTGGGTTTGGGGGGAGACTCTGAAATATAATTGTATGTATTATGTTGTTTTAACTGTCATTTCATAATTTCAGATAATGATGGTGATACAGATTTTATTGTACTGGATTAGATCACAATTTGTCATAATATTTCCAGCCATAAGTCACTCACTGATCACATTTATTGAAGTTAAGTTTTTATCATAGGTCCATTTCGGTTTATCTTTACTCCTCAATCTTCTTTTCGTGTAGTTTTTCAGTTATTTCCCCTTTGAACCAATTAGATTTATGGTTCCTGGAGTTAAACACTAAATTGTTGTTCATATTAGTTCCATCTTTAAGCCACAGTCTCAGTGATATCTTTGTCACGTCCTTCATTAATCTCAAATCTGCAGTTTATGATCACACAGGATCCACTGAGAGCTTTAATCTTCTGTGGCAGACTGATGCTGAAATCTCTACAGCAAACACCTACAACACACACATAACAGAATGAGAAATAATTTTAAAATGATTATAAATATCAAGAAAAGAAGTCAGGATTTTTTTTTTTATTATTATTGTTTTTGTGTTAATGTAGTTTATAAATGGAAATATACTCAAACCTTTCAACAGAAAAATAATTACTTTCTCTGCCATCCAGATGTTCATCTTTTCATTTAATGAAGAACCTAAAGATTAACAGCAAATTGATCAAAAAAAAAAAAAAAAATTAAGAAAGAAAAAATGCACCACTGGGTAAACTGAGCCACCCCCTGTACACCTAATTTATATATTATTTAGCACGGACAACATGCAATCAAGATGAACAAATACTGCAGTGAATTTGGAATTAATTAATTAGAAATAAATGAGTAATAAATAATTTAGTGTGGGTTTTTTAATAAAGTATTTCTAATAATCATTAATTAAAGACATTAAAAACTGTCCATATAATATATCCTTAATATATAATTTTAAAAATAATTTAATATACTGTATATGACAGCATCTGCTTATGTTCAATGAGTATATTAATTTCAGTTTATTGTAATGGAAGTAAAACGGCAAAAAGACTTTGCGTTGTTGTTCAAAGCTGAGCCGCTCTAGTAATGACAGTGTCTTCCCTGCGGCTTTCCCTTACCATAGCAAGCCTGGACCACGCACCACCATAACGTCCACTCAGGTTATTTCATGTCATAAGTACAGCATTAGTTGTAACAATCATAAAGAAAATTGTCAATAAAGATGAGCAGATATTACATGCATAAAGACCTATATAATATATTGTAAGGAATAAATATACAGATATATTTATATATATACACATATAAACACGTGACCAAACATTTAGGGTGTCACACAAGCAACCTACAGTTCCAGTGCTATTACTTATAAATAAAACTGGGGGGTGACAAACTGTACCAACTGCACAAGTGAAATCATGCAAATATGCTGAAGGTGGCGCTGTTGTCTATGACATACAGCTGTCATCAAGACCTTTCTGCCCTGTAACAAGCAATATGCTTATAAATAATCCATAATAAAACACAGCAAAAACAACATATAAAAGTTCAATAAATGTAGCATATTTTTACAATAATATTAAAAAATGACAATCTATAGAGTCAGATGATGATTACCACATTCTTATTGACACTCCAAGCCACTTTTTACAATTATTTTAGTCCGAAAAAACATGCCCTGCTGAGACAAGGCTGATTCCTTCAACTGTTTGTCAGTGCAGATGTGGTTTTTAAAAAACCAGCTGAACTTCAACTGAATTAATATGCAGTGAAGTATTTGGAAACAATGTTTGAATGTCACACATTCATGATACAAAATGACTAAGTTGTATTCACAAACAAATAATGCAAGTGTTTTTCTCAGAACTAATTTCTCTACTCTGCTTCACTTGTTAGGCCAGCAGCTATCAAGGTACTTTTAGTAGATGTGTGAAGACTGTTCTCATCAAGTTCAAACAGAGAAACCACAACACTATTCATCACATTAGTGTCTGAGTCACAAAGTGTCAAAGTAATTTTTTGTGTTTGTTGTGAGCAGTATTTCTATAGTTTATCATCTAAACCCTAACCATTTATTTTTTTAAATGTTTTTCCAAACATATTTTAAATAAATGTCACTTTTACTGTTGCTTTGGTTTTTTTTCCTCATGTTGTTTTTTAAAATGAAATCACAAAACTTGTCAGTTAAGTTAAAATGCAAAACTGTAAATATATCCAAAATTTATAAATATTAATATTATAAATATTAAATTATAAAATAAAACTAATGTAAACTGTGACTGCAGCCTTTGAACATTCAGTGGTCAGTCACTTCATTATCCGTTAACAAAAAAAAAAAAAAAAAGGATTATGGCTGCACTATCAGCTTCCTGCTCAGCATTCACACTTTAACAAGTACCTTTTCTCATCCGCTCTTTTAATAAAGAAAACTTTTGTCTCCAGACCAAAAGCATCTAAAGTCTAATCAGATCTCTGTGCACAAGAAAGAAGTGTCATATAAGCCATTAAAAAAGCTCATTATTTAAAAGAATTTAAAAATCATTTGAAAAATATTAAAGAAGAACTCCACTTCCAGAACAACAATTTACAAATAATTTAGTCTTTGCATAGACTGGGTCGGTACTTCTGCAGCGATGTAGGATGATTTTGAAATGATTTTTGAAGTTGAGAGAGAAAATACAAATGGAGTTTTCCGACATACCCTAACTGTCTTGAGCCAGAATACACAGAGTTCAGGGAGAGCAAGGCAAGATGAGCATTTTAAATTAAAAAGTATTTCAATTGTATTTTTTAAAATAAAAATAACCAATCGTTCGCTAGATAAGACCCTTCTTCATCGGCTGGGATCGTTTACAACCATATTTGGGATTGTTTGAATCCGCATTTAAACTGCAGATTCAAACGATCTAAAACTATTGCTTGTACAACTTTTTCTACCACATCTTTTTCTTCCCTTCGCCTCTCTATTAATGTGCTTGGACACAGAGCTCTGTGAACAGCCAGCCTCTTTTGCAATTTTGTGTCTTGCCCTCCTTGTGCAAGGTGTCAATGGTCGTCTTTTGGACAACTGTCAAATCAGCAGTCTTCCCCATGATTGTGTATCCTACAGAACTAGACTGAGAGACCATTTAAAGGCCTTTGCAGGTGTTTTGAGTTCATTAGCTGATTAGAGTGTGGCACCAGGTGTCTTCAATACTGAACCTTTTCACAATATTCTAATTTTCTGAGATACTGAATTTGGGGTTTTCATTAGTTGTCAGTTATAATCATCAACATTAAAAGAAATAAACACTTGAAATATATCATTCTGTGTGGAATGAATGTATACATTATACAAGTTTCACTTCTTGAATGGAATTAGTGAAATAAACTTATTGAAGATAACTTTTTGAAGATATTCTAATTATATGACCAGCACCTGTAATCTATATTATAATCATAATAATCCCTTCTCTGCATTCTCTCTCAAGGCTAAGTAGTAACTGATTGTCGATATGATAATAAATAAGTTATTGGTTACTTGCTGTCTGATAGCTAGCTACACCTCGCTGACATCTACATCTCAATTCCAAAATGGCGTAAGTGCAGTTACGCCCTTTTGGCACCAACTGGCTTAGTATTTTCAGTGTTAAGTCTTTTGGTTTCTAATAAACAACTTCAAAATTATTAAGAATTCACTTGTGTCTAGTAGAAAGAGCTCATCAAGAGCTTTCATTTGATATACATATATCTCCATTTCACCCAAATTGTCATTTACACCCTTCTAGTTCTCACCCCTTCATATATACAGGTGCTGGTCATATAATTAGAATATCTTCAAAAAGTTGATGTATTTCACTAATTCCATTCAAGAAGTAAAACTTGAAATGGCAAAAAAAAAAAAAAAAAAAAAACACTGATGTGTTTTTAGACGAATCTGAAGGGAAAACAAATTTAGGGCCTCACGATAAAAATCACAATAATATGAATAAGTTGAAACTAAAAAGCATCACAAACTTACACTGAACATGTAATGTGATGTTGTTCTGTGCTGTTTTGTTCTTGTCCTGTAGCTGGTAGGTTATAGTGCAGGTGAAAGTGACTCTGTGWTGACGGTGAGTAGCAGTGAAGTTCAGATCAGAGATGAGCTCCTGTAGTCTGCTGCTCTCACTGAGGGGGATTCTGGGAGTGGAGCTCCATGTGAGAGTTGGTGGAGGAGAGGAGCAGAGAGTCTCAGCAGAGCAGCGCAGACTCACAGAGCTCCCCTCCAACACCTCCAACACCTCCTCCTGATCCTGCACCTCCTTCTGCTCCACATACAGCTGCACTGTGGGATTGTGGGAAGAGTCTAAAACAGAGAAAGTAAAATGATAATGACATCAACTTTTAAACACTCATTTAACACATCTGTTATAAAGTTTCAAATCACTCACCAATGATATTTATAGTGGAGAAGGCTTGTGTATAGGTGTATTTCAGATCACCACTCATGATCCTGAAGTAATATTTACCATTGTGTTTTGAACCAACATTGTAAAAGACAGTTGTGCAGTTCTTCTCGTGTAGTTTTCCAATTATTTTCCCACTGAACATAGGTTTGGGATCTCTGGAATTAAACACTTGATTGTTCTCCCCATGTGTTCCATCTCTGAGCCACAATCCTGTAGCTGTGTCAGTGAGGTCTCCATCATACTTGTCCTGAATCTCAAACCTGCAGTTTATGATCACACATGATCCACAAAGAGCTTCAATATTTTCTGGAAAACTGATGCTGAAATCTCTACAGAAAACACCTACAACACAAACATATTAGAAACATGAGAAATAATTGTAAAAATTATTATAAATATCAGGAAAAGAGGCCTGGGATGTTTTATTTATTTATTTATTTATTTAGTTAGTTAATTTGTCACCCTGGACCACAAAACCAGTCTTAAGTTGCTGGGGTATATTTGTAGCAATAGCCAATAATACATTGTATAGGTCAAAATGACTGATTTTTCTTTTTTTTCTTTTATGCCAAAAATCATTAGAGTAAAGAGTAAAGTAAAGTAGAGTAGAGTAATGAGTAAAGACCATGTTCCATGAAGATATTTTGCTAAATTCTTACTGTAAATATATCAAACTTAATCTTTGATTAGAAATGTGTATTATTAAGAACTTCATTTGGAAAACTTTAAAAGCGATTTTCTCAATATTTAGATTTTTTTTGCACCCTCAGATTCAATATATTCAAATAGCTGTATCTCAGCCAAAAATTGTCCAAACCTAACATATACTCCATACAACAATGTAAAGCTTGTTTATTCAGGTTTCAGATGATGTATAATTCTCCGTTTCAAAAAATGGACCCTCATGACTGGTTTTGTGGTCCATTTGGTTATCATATTTTCATTCAGCAAGGAAAATCAACCTATAGGTGAAAAGCAAAATTTTGCTTTATCAATATAAAAATAAGCATATTTTTGTGAGTTTTTTTTTAAATAATGCACAGTATTTGTAATAATGCTTTAATTACATAAAGACAAATCTACCACTGTCCATATAATATATCCTTTTTAAAAGTAATTTAATATATTGGATATGACAGCATGTGTTTGTTCAACGAGTATATTCATTTTTAGATCAATGTAATAGATGTGAAACAGCAAAAAGGAAATTAAAATCTGGCAAAGTGAATCTGTAAAAGAAACTGAATCTGACCTGCCTGAGAGCAGAAAGTGTGGGAAACTCCTGTTTAGATACCAAGTTTCCAGCTGTTACACCTGCTGCTGATTAAAAAACTGTCACAGAAAGCTATAGTATGACTTCAGACATAGGAGTAAATTACAGGAGGGATTCACTTTAAACAAAGGGTGAAGGGATTCTTTCTTTTTAATACAGATGGTGCTTGATCATAAATAAAATTGGTCATGACAAAAAATGATGATATCCAACGTATTTTACTTTGAGTGATTATACAGTAAGGTTATCAAGTTTAGTTTAATACTGTAGCTTGTCACCCACTACAACTAACACGGCAATAAGTCTGTCTGTAAACTGATTAGACTAATATTGTAGACCTACCGATGTGTTGGGTTTTGCTCAGTATGATAAGTGGCAGATCAGTGGGTTTGCTGCGGTTGAACATCTACCTGCACATAAGAGACGTCCTCAGTCCCAGACGAAACCTAAAATACTATGTGGAGGACGCAAAATAATTCAACAATTATAATACGACCGCGTAAACTCATAACTCATAAACACGGTCTCTGTGCGATATACACATATCTATCCTTGCATGTACAATTTTGGCTGTATTATTTGTGTCCCCTTCAAAAATCGCTCTAGAGAAATTTCAAGTTTATTGCCCCCAAATGATGAAGCAGCAGTACAGTTCATTACCCCTTTGGATAACGTTTTCATTTTTATTTTACTGAAATATATTTAATTGAAAAAGAGAAGAATCATGCAAGATGTAAAAATCACGAACATGTACATGTACAGATTTTTGGAAATCTCTAGAGGGGTAGGAAATAAATAGGAAAGCAGAAGCATTATGCTGGAAAATCTCAAATTTTGTATAGCAAATAGCTCCCATAAAGGAAATACCCCCATAGAAAAAGGCTCAAACCTAAAATATTCATGCACACACATTATATTTACCTAGGTAGCCCATAAAAAAAGATTTAGCACTACAACTTAAACACTTCCTGTTATAAACTGACCTCTAAAGAGAAACTTTGAAATCATTACATTTGCACTTGAGTTCTGAGTCTTAAGAACTTGCCCAATTTTATATATGTACCCTACAACATGTTCTAGAGATTAGTTTTTGAACCTGTGTGTATGTGTGTATATATCAGCTTTTGCAAAGAGCTATTGATGTATTTCCTCTTGAGCTTCACACTGCCTTAGATCCTGCTCTCTAATGTGAACACTGTTGTGCTGTGGAGGAAATTAAAGAATGTTGTTGTTCTAAAGGTAACCATGGTGATTAGTAAATACCTTATAATTCAAACACAACATGGCTAGTCACAGTACTTCTATTCTATTCAGTACTTCTGTCAGGGGCGTTTCTAGGATTTTAAAACATTCAGGGCTGATGTCAAAACATCAGGGGCTAGTGGTGTTGGGTGGGAGCTCACATAAGATTTTGTTAGACACAGGTGGTTGAACCTGGATGGGGTCCGGGGGCATTAAACTGGGTTTTAAAGACCTTGTCACACTATGAACAATAGTAAATAGTAATCACTGCAAATAGCAAACATATCAAATCATTATAACAAAATTTTACAAAAATATGTTAGACAAATAAAATAATAAATTTGAACATGTATTTTTAACTGTAGCAAATATATAGTTGCATGCAAAAATAGGGCCCTATTTTTTCCCCCAAATTTCGTTTTTTTTTTTTTTTTTTTTTTTCGTTTTCTGTTTTAATTTTTCTGGACTTCTTTTTAATGGTTCAATTTTATTTTATTAATCAAAATGTAACTAATCATGTGTAATTAATTAAAACCATGAATCTTATAAAATTTACCGTCAATTTATTAAAAGCTTAGAAAAATTACATGTTTAGGACCCCATGAAACGTTTTATTTTTTCTCACCTTACGTTTTATTATTACCAAATATGTTTTAGCATGTCTGTTTATTTGAATGCATAAAACAGCTTTTATTTATTTTTACAATAGCCTTGGAATTCTGTGTTGTGTATTTTTCTGGTTATTAAATAAAGATATAAAATATTAAATAAATTGATCTTCTAATGAAAATGAGCCCCGAATTTTGCTCCAGCCCCGAATGATTAGCCCTAGCGACGCCCCTGCTTCTGTTACAGTACGTCTATTTCTGCCCCACCACAAGTTTTGGCACTCTGGAATGAATCTGTGTTTTTGAATGAATTGGTTTGAGTGAATGATTTCATGACTCATTCATAATGACAGTCATTAGTCAGTCCTGACTGGCGTATCAATATAAGCCTGCAGAAAGAATCACTGACAATCCCCACCATTTATGCACAGACTGACAGCCTGGAATGTGTAAACACAGACAAGCGGGTGAAACAAATACAGAAAAGTTCCAGTGCTGTTGGACTATGGATGATTTCTAATGGCACTGTGCACCCTTGAAGGGCACTGTAGATAGTTGGCACCACATGACAGGTCATTCCAATTCTCTTACTTCTTTTTTACACAATCAACACTTTCAAACTCCAAAAAGTTCAAAAGACATTGTATAACAAGTAATAGGCCTACCTGAAAATATATTGTCAGAAATACTACATAAAATGACACAGAAATGATAACAAATAACAAGGGTCCATGTGTACATACAATGTTTTGTAATGCATCAGGTTTGAAAACATAAATCTCATGTCAAGACTTTCATGTGGAAATATATGCAGTATATAAAAATCCAGAAATCACAGCTAAATAAGGATGATGAAAGAGGAGATAAACTGTCTATTTCTTGTTTATTGTGTGTCACCTCTCTTAATGGTCAGACTGTCATATTCAGAGGGTGGAGCAGAGAGATGAAGAGAAGCATATGTGTCGGCTGCCTCATTCTGAGCCTGAAAACAAAAACACTCTTCAACACCATCATCATCATCATGGTGACTTACTATATCTACTATTTATCTGAGAAGACTCACCTTTAGCTTGGTGGACAATCTGAAAAATCATAAATTAGTAATTTAAAAAAAAAGAGTTCAAACCCAGCACATCAGTACATTTATCTCTCGATAAAGAAATGTGTTGTTACTGTCTGAATGACTTACTGTCTCATTTTGTAGAGTCCAAGTCCAACAGTCAGAGCGTACAGAACCACAATCAGTGTTAATATAATTAAGAGTGAAACTGTAGACTGTTGGCAATCTAAAAAACAAAAACACACACACACAATATGCACATAAAAAATAAAGGACACAGCAGAAAGAGACAAAAGTAAGAGCCCCAATACTGTCAAAGTAGTATTTACATGGAGTATCTTGACAATGTAGCAACATAGAAGTAGAAGGTTTTTTCTTGTTGTTTCATAAGTACAGTGACATTTGGAAGAAAATTACATTTGTTGGACAGTTTGACAACTTTACAATTCAGAAGACTTAAAACTTATAAAGACTTATAAAAAAAAACTCTCATATAAGCCATGAGAGGCCATATTGTGAAAACTGCTTTATTAGTTTCTATTTTCATAATACAGCAGTTGTAAGTGTTTTATTATGCATTGTATAAAACGGTTTCTATATATATATATATATATATATATATTTAAATAGTATATAAAAAAATCAAGTATTTGATATAAAACATTATTATTATTATTATTATTATTAAGTTTATGGGCTTTTTACACCTTTATTGTGAGAGGACAGTGGAGAGCTGACAGGAAAGTACTGGGAGGAGAAAGGGGGACAGGATTGGCAAAGGACCTCGAGGTGGGATTCGAACTTATATTGCGCTATATGTTGATGCACTAACTAACTACTAACTACACATATAAAACATTATTTTAACAAGCTAATTGATGGACATCATTTGACTAGAATATATAGTTCATGCCTTGATGACACAATGTTGTGATGTGCCTGTAATGATTTACCTGCAAACTGCAGATGACAGAGAGGCAGTTGAAGTTGTTTTCTTGCAGTGCCATGAGTGTTTCTGCCGACACACTGCAGAGTGGATGTGTTTGTGAGTGACTGATGTAGAGTGACGGAGCTCCTCAAGCCAGTGCTGCTTAATCGCTCTTCACTGATGAATGTGTTTGAAGAGTTAGTGACAGGACGTCCAGACAGATGCCACTCCAGTTCAGGAGAGGGATTCCCATCAGCCTCACAGAAACACACAGGTACATCAGTTCTGTAACAGCTGGAGGATGGAGAGATTTTAGGGGCATCTGAAAGTGTTAAATGAGAAAAACAGAATAACTAATAACTAATTCTGCTCCTGTCAGTGATTAATGTTACAGTTCAGCACTGCTGGATTTGCATCACTGCTGCAGGTCAGAGTCACTGAACTGCCCAGGAAATTGCTGAAGCTGAAGTGTTTTTAGGGGCCTCTGAGAAGAAAAGATGAAAGATTCATAGAGAAAAGCTAACGGAGTACTGGGGAAGGTTACATACTGTATACAGTGGCCCAAATATTTGGACATAAATGTCACAATACATTTTCATTAGGTAACAAAATATCAAAACAAGTGGCATTTATTTTAAAGATGTGATGTGGTTTAATATTTTGTTATTTAATGTGATATTCAGACATGTTGTGTGGCTGAAGAGTCCAAATATGTTTTGGGGCCATTGTATTAAGTGACCATAATTTACTGACTCTCATGATGATCCAAATTGTGTACATGTTCTTTTGAGTGTTGTTTTGGAGCCCACTGACTTTGAAAGGGTCATGAACTGACAAACCAAATTTCCCTTGATCTTTTGACAATTGACTTATATTGAAGGAAGTCTGCCAAAACAACAGCTTTTTGAATGTTCTACTCTATGATGTAATAGGTAGATAAGCACTGCCTCAACAGAAAAAGATTGACATTGCTGTCTGTTTAGCCCCGCCCACCGATTCACACATAGTGTTTACCAGAGAGGTGAATGTGCAAGTTTACGCAGCAACCAAACCGTAAAGGTGGCTCTGAAAACAACAGGATGGTCTTTGCAATTGTCTTCCTTCTGATCCCAACATTAGGAAACGGTGGATGAACTTAATTTTTAATGACATTCCAGTCAGTGTCATTAAAAACTTAGTCCTTTGTTTACTTCATTTTACGGCAGATTTGTTTACAATCACCCACAGCATCAGCGATGAAGCACTTGTTCGGTTGTGGCTGGAAGGGATACAGCTCCGACCCAAAACTAACAATGAAATGAATTGTTCTAGTTATTAGACTGTTTTTTTTTAACGTCTACACCTACCCCCACCCTAAACTTAGCCCTTGCTATAATTAAAAAAAAATTAAACAGTATTATTGTTGTACAGTATGACAAAAATAACATCAGACTGATGCCAGTAGCTACAGCTGTATGCCTTCTAGCCTTTACCCGCTTGTTCCCTTATCTCTGGGAACCAAGGTTATGTCAGTAACCGGAGCAACACAATTTGATGCAGGAATTTAAAGCAGACTGAAAGTAAAAGACGATGCTGTGCCGCCTATATTGGATCCAACAGTGATGTTGCAAAAGTGTGAGTAACTGTTTTCATTATGTGGTCACTATTGCTTGGTCTCTTCTTACAGATCATTTGATATGTACTGAGTTATTTATGTGTTTTAAACCTAAATCACAGCAGCGTCCATCTATGTATGAGGAATCTACGCTGTTAGCCAATTACAGGAGTGGGCATTTACTTCTGAGTCTACAATCCACTACGCCTATTCAAAACAGAGTGTTGTGCTGAGGCGGAAACAAAGCTGCACAGAAAATACCTTGTAACATTGTAAGTGGACACCAGAGAACAATACAAAATAAAAAACAAAGGAAGTTCAACCCATTTAACTGTCACTGTTAATTTTAGCACTTGTGATCTCTGTTTTTTCACTGGCTCTGTCCTCTTCACACTAGTTAGTTTAGCATGTTCCAAAAAACACTGTCACAAATGAATGTGTGTATTGTGGCTAAATAACCTACAGTGCTAATCACAGTCAGAAGAGTGCATTTGCAAAATACTCTAGACTTACTGACTAGAATGCAGATATAACTTTAAGGCTTTTAAAACATTTCTTGGCCTTTAACATAGTAAAGATAAATATAGATATTTCATAGTAGCTGTTAGAGTCGTACCTATTCATTTTAGAATTGACTTTAAGGTGCTAATGAATGTGACAAAGTAAAATTGGCATTTGTGTATTACTCACACTGAATGTCCAGTATCACTGATGAGTTTTGGCTGCCATGTTTGTTCTGAGCTGTACAGTGGTACCAGCCTCTGTGTTTCAGGTCGGTCCTATTGAAGGTAAGAGTGTGTCCAGTCTGCAGCTGCTCCAACTGTCCTTCACTCTCTCTGGACCAGGTGTAGTTCAACACTGCTGGATTTGCATCACTGCTGCAGATCAGAGTCACTGAACTGCCCTCCAACACAGAGCTGGAGGGAATCACAGACACTGATGTGTTTTTAGACGAATCTGAAGGGGAAACAAATGTAGGGCCTCACAACAAAAATCACAATAATATAATTCACAAGTTGAAACTAAAAAGCATCACTTACACTGAACATGTAATGTGATGTTGTTCTGTGCTGTTTTGTTCTTGTCCTGTAGCTGGTAGGTTATAGTGCAGGTGAA
>JAHKKF010517607.1:0-19794 GCA_019740295.1 Labeo calbasu | reverse complement strand
ATACACACACTTACATATCACAACTTGGTCACATCAAAATCAAACTGCATGAAAACATGACCTGTGGGGCTTTTTAGTGAGCAATCAGCTCCCGTGTCTGTGACAGTGTTTACCAAGCTTTGATGACTGATGATCCAAAAGGTTTATTAATAGAAAGAACAGCTGAACATCAGTTCATAAATAAAATACATAGTTATTATTTTGAAAACAAAAAACAGTGCAGATAGTGTAAAATAAAATGCCATAACTTTCAAGCACTACTTTTTGATTTTCAAGGACTTCAATCAGAGGTCTCACTTAAGTATTCTATTTCTAATTCTAAAAATAAATAAATAAAAAATATACTAATAAAAATGGCAAAAATAAAGTGAAGCACATGCGAAGTATTACTACTAAAGTATTACAAAGTATACTACACTTTTACTATAGTAAAACCATGGTTCATTTTCTTAAGGGATTTGTATTTGTGTATACTATTAATTTTATAACTGTACTGTATTAATGGTTTGATGTCTACTGTTTAAGAAAAAAATCTGAAAAAAAATTGCTCCCAAATCCTGATATGAATCAAACGATTTGTGATCCACGCTACGAAGATCTGATCTAAAGCCAAATATTCGCATATCCACTCTGAAGTTCTGTTTTAAATAAAATGATCTGCGATCCATGCTCCAAAGTTCCGAAGATTTGCAAACCCACACCAAAATTCCGATCTAAATCAAATGATTCGCAATCTAAGCTCTGAAGTCCTGATCTGAATAATAATTCGTCATCATGTCAGATTAGGACTCATTGCGCGGATCACAAATCATTTGACTTCGATCCAAACTTTACATACTGCGAATCAATTAATTTAGATTGGGACTTCAAATCGCGTATTGTGAATCATTTGATTTGAATCATTCAACTCGCGGAAAAGATTTGCGATACGCGATCTGAAGTCCTGATCTGAAAAAAATTATTTGCGATACGCGATTCGACTGGAGCGCTTCGAAACAGTGAATTATTTTGCGACGCAATGGTTTAACTGATTCAGAGTTTTGAAAAGCTCAGTTTCCTCTCTGTCGGTCAGGTCTGGGTGAGTCCATATCTGAGTCCCCACACGTCACCTCCCTACGGACAGGATGTGGCCTCCGTAGCGCCCTTCTCTAGAAGGCTCGCTTCTCCACCGTTACGAACAAGCTGTAACTACAAATACGAAAGACTTCGAAGCTGTCTTTCACTGAAGGTCGAAATCCCTTCTGGAAAGTATTGGGTGAAAGGAACAGCGGATTGGCTATCACCAGCAGCGTTATACTTACCTCTGGTCCCTGCGGGTACCAAGGTCAGCGAACTCGCGCTGGGGCGGTGGGAAGGTTACGACCTTAGCACAGCATTTGTCTGACACGCGTCGCTTGCCAACATTTGCTATGCTCAGGGTTGTGACGGGGTTCAGGTTGTGGCATTTTCCATGGTCGTCACGACATAACTCGTAGTGACCAACAGAGAGGGAACGTCTCGGTTACGTACGTAACCCTTGTTCCCTGATGGAGGGAACGGAGACGTTATGTCCTCTTGCCACAATCTCGAACCATCGCTGGTGGCCAGGGAGACACTCTCAGCTCCTCAGCGTAAAATCTAATGAGTGGATGCACCTGCACCTCTTTATACCCATGTTCAAGGGGAGTGGTGCATTATGCAAATCCTCTAGCCAAATTTCACTGGCGTTTTCTTAATTAGAGATGATCGGGGCTGCCAGGTAAATCCCCTAATGTCGTCACAACATAACATCTCTGTTCCCTCTATCAGGGAACGAGGGTTACGTACATAACCAAGACGTTTTCACCAATCACTTAAGTGATGTTGAAATTTGAAAAAGAATGGCTTTTTTAATTTGATCTGGTTTTTGCTAGTGAATTGCTTGAAATGAATGATCGAAGTCACGAGTTTGAATCAATCGGAGCGGTTCCAGCGTAAATGGCTTTTTGCATCTACAGCCATGTTTACACAACACTGTCAGTACTACTACTTGCTTAGCTTGATTGTTTTCTGATATTAACTGAAGCAAAAAAGGTATGATGTTTTTTGAATTGTGTGAATTTTGCGGGAAAAAGATATGTGCTTATTGGCAATATTAAGCGCTTATTTCATAGATACATTGTCTTCAATAATTTTAATTTTAAGTACCGTACCTCTTCAGGAATATTCTTTTTTTCAAGAGGTTTCCAGGCCTTAAATTTTAAAAAGTCAAATTCCCACGAACCCTGAAAAAAAAAAAAAAAAAAAACGTCCTCCTCCTTTCAGAACACCACTGCATGCCACTGATTTTAGTTTACTTTATGACAGGACTCTTTAACTCCAATCCTGGAGGGCCAGTGTCCTCGAGACTTTAGTGCCCACCCAATTAAAGCCACCTGTCTGTAATACGCAAGTAATTCTGAACATTTTGATTAGCTTGTTCGGATGTGTTTGGTAAGGGTTAGTGCTAAACTCAGCAGAACACTAGTCCTCCAGGACTGAAGTTGAAGACCCAAGCTTTAGGGGCTCCATAAATTGTTGTATTCTATCTGCAAAATGTTTTACTTGTCGCTCTGTGTACACACGTGAACCTTAAATAATGAATCGCCATAAACTAATGCGTTAAATGAGGCATCCCAATGCAAAGACACTCAAATCTAAAAGTATCTGTTGGATTAATAGTACAAATTCAGAGAAATGGCATTTGATCCATGTACGCAATCTATCCTGAATATCTCAAGCATGATAAACACCATCACAGCAACAACAGTCTTGACCTCTCCTTGAAGACAACCATTATTCAAGCATTTTGAGATCATAGGCTAAAACACACCATGAGCCTTCTTCCACGCTCGAATCAAAGCCCTCGGACAAGCCACACATAAAACAGACACTTCATCCGAGAGTAGAAACCACAAAGGCCACAGACTTGAGTTCAGCTCAAGATCACTACTTCCCAGGAATATACTTCCGTCAGTTAAAATAAAACGAGGGGAATGGATGATGTGTTTTGTGGCCCTGTGGGTTCCCTGCATGCTGTTAGGATTCATTAGGCTGAATAACCCCTATGGATTAGTTTTGCTTCGGGGTTCTGGCGCCAGGCCTGCCACTCTGACAGGTCATTATTGCGCATCAAGCTGGGACCAACTGCGGAGTGAACCGCCTTTGAATCACACCCCGCTCGCTCTACCCACATCTCACAAGACCGCAGTGTTCCAAACGTCCTCTCGCCTGAACTGTGGGGCTCTCTGCGGGATGCCGGTTCGCTACACCTCTCTTCAGGTGCCACTTGAAGAAGCACTGCTGACAAAAGCATGTGACGTCAGAAAAGATGGAGCCTAAAACTTTCATTTAGACACTAACAGCTGATTTTCCTGGACAACCTGGAATGTTTCCTGAGATTGTATAATGCTTTCGCTGGACAATAATGAGAATTGTATCACCCCATCACTGTATATATACCGTAGTCAACATTTGAAGTTTGTCAATTTATGTCAAATATATTATATTTAAACAGTTTTAAACAATTTAGCCAAAGCTGAATTTTCATCAGCCATTACCACAATCTCGGTTCTTATTTTTTATTTTATTTTCGTTTTTTATTTAATTTAATTTTATATTTTATTTTTATTTATTTATTTATTTTATTTTATTTTTTTACTTGAAACCTGCTATCTTTTTCCAGGAATCTCTGATGAATATAAAGTTCAAAAGAACAGGATTTATTTAAAAAAAAAAAAAAAAAACTATCACATTATTAACAATTTAACACATCCTCACTGAATAAAAATACTGATTTCTTTAAAAAAAAAAAAAAAAAATTATATATATATATATATATATATATACACACACACACACACACACACACACTGATACCAAACATTTGAACAAGTGTATATTGTAACAAAAGATTTTTTNATTATTAACAATTTAACACATCCTCACTGAATAAAAATACTGATTTCTTTAAAAAAAAAAAAAAAAAATTATATATATATATATATATATATATATATATATATACACACACACACACACACACACACACTGATACCAAACATTTGAACAAGTGTATATTGTAACAAAAGATTTTTTAAAGTGATATTTGTAAAGTAAAGTAAAGATCATGTTTAGTGGAGATATTTTGTAAATTTCCTACCGTAACTATATCAAAACTTAATTACTGATTAGTAATATGCATTGCTAAGAACTTCATTTGGAATTTAAGGCGATTTTCTCAATATTTTGATTTTTTTTTTTTTTTTTTTGCAAACTTAGATTCCAAATTATTAAATAGAAAAAGCTTATTTACTCAGCTTTCAAATGATGTAAAATCTCGGTTTCAAAAAATTGAAAAATTGAAAAAATATGACTCACTATGTTGTTTTTGTGTGAGTGTGTGTATATACTGTATACTCCACAAAACTCTCAACTTTCACACCAGCCATATGTCAATAAATACCGAACTGCAAGAGTTTTTTTTTCAATAAAGCCTTACATGGATCCATCCCAGCAACAGATTCCTATCAGTAAATCATTATACATCCTGTAACTCCAGTTTGATATCAACTTCTTGTTGGCGTATGTCATGCAGATAAAATCAGGCACTTCACAGGGTCAGAAGATACAGTGGAAAAAACATCCCAGATAATAAATACCCAGATACACAGAAAATCAATAGGACTTGTGTGTGGGTTGATATTAACAATTGACAATGTCATAGAGCTGCTTGCTGTGCTGAGGAGAGATGATCAGGATACATGAAGGCAGATGGTATTGATTTGTTCTCCTGTTTAAACAAAGCTCCGTAATGCAATTCTGAGGGTAACTGACAACCAAGGAAAAGCTATTATTTCTCAATATTGCAAAACAAATTGTAATTAGAGGACGGGGCCACAGACGATTGAGAAACGGCGTTTGCACGGAGCACTCCGAATCGATCAGCTCTTTTTCACTTGACCCCTCATAAATGGCTCAGATTAATACGGTTTAGATTATGAACCCTCCCTGTGCTAGGCGTTTGATTGGCAGTCTTTGCTGAGAGGGGCTGCAGATCTCCAGAAATGAAAAGAGCTTAACCCAAAGACTGCTTTCAGGGGCCGCTCACCTCTATAACGCAACGCCTCCGCTGCACTTGGCCCGGTTAGCAAAGACTTTAATAATAAAACAGTGGAGAGTGGGATTTATGAACAGGTCATTTAGAGTGCACCGGAAAAAGTGCTCTCAATCACACAATACCCAGAGATGATTAACGATGACCTGTTTGAACTCGGATAAATCCGTGATGAAGTCATCGCAAGCGACACTCTCATATTCATGGCTAATTAGCGTGCGGCCTGCCAATCAATCTGACAGCTCGAGTCATGTAAAGTCGATAAACACTTTTGAATTAGCTGGAACTCCAAACTCATAAAACTGCTCAATAAGTTTAGAAATAGTTGAGAAACAAACCTGCTGACAAAGCCAAGCAGGGTTTTTTTTTTTCAGGTGCAATGTGTTGAAGTTTCTCTCAGTCCACTAGGCTAGCACAGTTATTGGACTGGACTGACTTTTATAGTTAGGGTAGGATCATTTTTGTACCTCATACAATTTCGCAATTTTGTGTGAATTATTATGACTTTTTTGTAAGACTGGGTTGGTTTTCTACAGTTAATAAAAATGTTCAAAACTGTTGTTGAAGCATTCTCTATAATTCAGATTATGAAGTAGGGCAGAGCGACATGGCCAAAAATATTATCACAATAATTTTTCCATAAGATTAAAAAAAATATTGATATTTATCACAATATTTTCCATGAATTTTATTTTTCCATTAATAGGGAAGTATTGTCAGACCTTAAGAATCAATGTAAATATAACTGAATTAATTTATGTAATCTATTTATTTAATTTTAATTTTAATTTATTATTTCGTTTTATTTTAATAAAAAAAAACATAAAATGTACAAAAACAAAAACTTTACCCTTTAACGCCAGCATTCTCCATTCTTTTTATATTATATCTACTCGTTTTCTTTGTATTTACTACAAAAAAAATAAAAATAAATAATAACAATAATAATAATAAACTTTACCCTCTAAAACAAGCTCTCTATTTTCATTCTATCTACTTTTTATTATTTTTATTTATTATTTAAAAAAATAAATAAATAAAAAACCTTGCTATGTGTACTGTGTTAGACTAAACAGGACTTGCCTAACAAAATTAATATATAAAACTTTAACAATTTAATATATATTTTTAAGTCCAATCAAATTTTAAAAATTGCAATTAGTTTACAAGAAAATTATGCATTAATTATTTATTTATTTTTCGAATAAGATATGCTGCGCAGCAGAACTGCATAATTTAAAACATGGATGAAAAAATAGCTTGGTTGTACGATATTCCTTAAATAAATGAATGAATAAATAAAACTGCAAAATTACTATTATAAGTCCTACCCTAAAAAAAAAAAAAGTTTATTCATAATTTACACATTTTTGGATACAGTTAAACTCAATTGTTGATTCGGGTTACTATGCAAAAGCGCGAAAGGTCAAACTCTTACTCTGGACGTCCAGGGTCATCTCTCTGCATCACCATTTTAATTGTTCTTGATTTAAGGATTAAATCTCAAAACCATTGGACTGCACACATAATTCTTTTGATATTAACTTCGACACACGGAGGACACGTGAAGGATTACATCAATTTAAGCAATTACTGTTTGGCTTATAGTTGACTATACACAGTGCCTCTGAGTTTACTTGCTATATTGATTTCAAAGCCAATGTTCACTGGAGGGAAATCCCAGGATGCCTCCATAATCTGCAGCCAAAATTCTTTTTGACTGAGCTTGCAGCTCTGCCAGAACCGTCTGAATCATTTGGGCCGCGGTTTTGCAGACATAACGGTTATTTAGAGTGTACAAAAGAGCCAATACAATTAACGGCTGCAATTTCACGCGTAAGCTGCAAATGGTAGCCTGAGGAATCATTATCTAAAGGAATTTTTCATTCATATTAGAGTGGCATTCTGAGGTCAAACATCAGGCATCTTTTCAGTCCAAACTTGTCATTTCAGTTAAAATTTTTTATACGAATTACTTACGTTTCAATTCAGCCTCCTCTTCTCCTCCATAGGATTCATGTGAAGTGTGATTTTCCAATAGTTGCCTGCTCGCACATACTCACTTTCATTGGTATGCTAGATGCAATCTCACCAGCATCCTTTTGAGAAAACCTCCCACCTGCTTAAGGAGAATGATGAGACATTAGGAGACGTGTTCTGTTCAATAATTCATGTTATTAATAATGAAAGCTACAGACATATCAGTGGATGAGAAATATCGTTTCTGCTCAGTAATTTTATGAGGCTGTAACATATTGCCAACTCTGCCATATCGCTGCCTTGCCACATTTTCTAGTTTTTGCCTTAAAATTAGCTGGGCATGATGCATTGATAATATAAACTCTGTCCAACCAAACTAGATGAATTTATACAACAGTTGCGGTTCTCTAATTCAAGAGCCAAACAGCGTTTCAAGACTGCAGATATTTAGCGTAACAGCGCTGGGCTGCTGCTTCTCTGTGCTCACAGCATTTAAAGCAAGAATATGTGAGCAGAATATCAACTAGGGTTGTGCAAAATTCAGAATTGTTTGCAAACTCAATTCAAATATAATTGAAATTCAGCAACTGAATTGGAATTTAAATGCATTTTCAATACTGTTCTGAATGGTACATAGCTACTGTTAGGTGTCAACAGTTGAAAATCACTTGCTTAAGTAGGGCGGAAAACAAATGAAATAAAATAAAAATGGAATTTACTGTATAACATGGAATGTCACCGAATTCGCCAAATTTTAGAATAAATCAAAAGCAGGTCAGTACACTTAAATCAAAACGTGATATGGACTAGTGTCTGTGAATATTAAGCGGCAAAAATACTATTTCAATATGAATCCTGCATGTTCTGCATGTCTCTGTGTGAATGAATGCCGCAGGTCTGCAGTTTACTTTACTACACACATACTGAAGCAAGCGTGAAGCCTGCAGTGTTTTTATTCTCTGCCACCTCAACATATGAGTACCTAAGAATAATCTCTGGAACTACTGATAGTCACTTCATGAGCATTTTACAGTTTATTTTTAGTAAAACTATTGTTATATTATAGAAACAGAAACTTAAATGTCTTCACGGCAACCTGTCAAAATAAAATTTTGGTTCGATTAATCAAATCGATTAATCGCGATTAATCACATCTAAAATAAAAGTCTGTGTTTACATAACATGTGCATGTGTTGTGTATATTTATAAGTATATATATTTAAGAAATAAATGTAATTAATATTTATATATAATACAAATCATATATGAACACATATATATACACACACGTGTAAATATTTCTGAAAAACATGTACATCTCTGTATTTATACATACATATACACATATATTAAACAAACTTTTATTTTGGATGCGATTAATCGAGATTAATCGTTTTGACAGCACTAACTTAAATTGAAAAAACTGTGACAAAGATATATTACTTAATGTAATGATAGTACTACTACTAATAAAAATATTATTAAAACATTATTTTTAAGGAATATGTGAAAATATTTGTCAGAATTTATTTACCTGAAAATTTAAGATACACAAGACATTATTTATGAAAAAAATAAATTAATTCTTCATAAAGCTAATTAATTAGAAATGCTTTTGATTTTATACAATTTGTGCAATTTTCTTGGCCGATTCAGGTCGTTTTTTTATAAGTGTGACCTGCTGATACTGTTTTTTTGCAGATTCTGTTTGTGTTTCTAAGAACTAGAATTGTCAGCATATACAAACAAAAATCTATACTTTAAGCGCAAAAAAAAAATTACATTAAAATGTATTAAACATTACAACATTCCCCTAATGGGGGAATAGACTAAGTTACAGATATTCTCTATAAATGCATTTACACTGCAAAATTTCAAATGCATCAATAATTTTAAAAGATTAGTTTTAAATGTTTTTGTAAACATACAAATAAAAAATGTTGTGAAAAATGCAATGATACTTTTAAATATGAAACCAAACCACCAGTAGGATTAAATGACAGCAGATTCAGTCAGAAACCAATCAAGTGACTGTCTTTTATGAATGGGTTTCTGAATCATTGACTCACTTGTTTTATTTAAAAACGTGGATTCATTCACGCAGCAGTTCTGCTGTGGCTTTGATTGGAACTATTTTCACTAGCAAAATGAAGCAAAAACAGTCAATATTGTGTCTAAACTGTAAGTCACTTAATTTCAACTTCTTGTTTACTGAACTACTACTGAATAAAAATCAGTGTCGAAACGTTGTGCAAAGTTGCTTACCTAAATCATATATTATAAATATCTTTTTATTTATTCGTACTGCAGTATGCATCTATAACTTTCTATAACTTTCTTCTCATTTGCTTTGATTTCTGTCTTTGAGTCTCTCTCACATACTCACTTATGCTGCGCAATCCTCATCTTGCACAACATAAATACATTATCAGTCGCCGTAAGTGTGACATCAAAACGGACCTCCACAGAATCGGTAGTCTGGGCCGATCATGTGGAAAACCGGCTAATTCTAGTCCATGGATGTCCGATCGGTACATTTCTAATTAAAATGTAATGAAACCATGAAAATGGAATGCATAAAATTAATGAAAAACAGATTTTGGTCAAATAAAACTCAATTTGAGAGAGAAAATTTTTTTTTGAGTTAATTGAGGTTAAATTATGTAAGTTTCATTATTTCAAGACTTTTTAATTTAAACATTAAAACAGTGTTTAGAAAAAAATGAATTTGGAAAAAAAAAAAACAGAATTTGGGGCAAAAAAATTAAACTTTTTAATAGATTTTTTTTTATTTTATAGGGCCATACTTAAGCAAACTTTTTACCTAGAAAAAGATGGTGAGTTAAAGCTATCATGTAGTTCTTCACTGACAAATCTTCAAATTCAAAGTTCACCATTTTCCTTCCCAATCAAATGCTCAATGGCTTTTGCTCTGGTATTTTGTGTGTAGTGTTAAGCCAATGACGAACAAGCATCTCACAGCATGCCTCTGGGCAAGTGGCCCGATAGATCCCTTTTCAGCTGCAAATATAGATCCGTGTGCCCCCATTCCATGTCCTTCCTTCACTCCTGCTGAGCGAAAACTCATATGGGATTCTGCTAACAACAAAAACCTGCACAGGATGTCTCACAGTGCACACAAGCTGACTAAGATTCAGCACTGAAGGCCAACTTACAGCTGGGTAAGAACCCCACCGCAGTCATGTCGGTCCTATTTGGCATTCAGCGAAGGAGGGGAGATGTATTAGTCACAAAGAGTCTCAGAGGGAGCCGTTCTTACACATTCTGATCACTGTCCACCCCAACGGCCCTGAAAAAGCCAAAGCCAGGATTTATACATTTCTCTTAGATCGCCATAAATTCTTTACACCAACACAAATACGTCCGACGGGAATAAGCAAGGTTACTGCAGATGAAATAAGTCGAAGATTCAACTGGGGTTTCAGACAGCACAAAAAAACTAATGAGATGAAGACCAGCTCTGGCCTTCATTTTGTCAGCGCTAAGTTAACCTGAGCTACACTTTAAGATGCAATGCTCGGACGAGATGCGGCAGAGATGCCTTTATGGTTTCAGACGTAAACACTCCGAACACACTACACATACAGTACACAAGGTTATTTATCCATAACTATTTACTCGATATGTAGGCTTTTTAGTCTATTCTGTATGTCCACATCCAAGCCAAGGAGAATCTTAGATTAGATTAGACCTTCCAGGGGACCTCAATTTTATATTAAAAAATGCAAAAAAAAATTTAAATTTGATTACAGAATAATAGGTACACATCCACCTACTGTCAGCAGAAATGCCTTCAAGTATTGTCTTGGTCAAAAGAGGGCCTTGGAATAAAAAAAATAAACAAACTGAGAGCCACTGGCTTAAATGGTCTAGCATTTTGGGCACTGAAAATAATCACAGTATATTTCTAATACAAGCATTTTCTGATAGGGACAAGAGCTCATTACTGTAGTCTCTCAGGTTAGATTGAAATGGTGACCTTTGTGACGTCTCTTATCAAAGGCATTAAACATCAATTATTCAAATGAATTACTTCACTTCCTCTCCAAATCTTACTCATTCGGACAACGTCATGAAACTTTTAAGAGTTGCATGCATGAAATATTTACAGCGAAGCCATCACTCATTCCATAATGAATAAGCACACCTTGGCATTGACACATTTACTCTTGGAGCACGAAGAGAGAAAGCAAGTACGTTTTGTCCTTGACAAGACATCTTAACGCTCATCTTCTGCTTCTGTTCACTAGAGTAAGCAAAATGTTGTTGGGACACACTCCAAAACTAATATAACAGACAGATATGGAATGATCCAATAGATAAATAGACAGATTGATAGATTGATAAAATGATAGAACAATAGCTAGATAGAAGGATGGAAGGATGGAAGGAGTAAGAGAAGCACAGATGGAGTGAGAGAGTGAGAACAACAAATACAGATATACAGTACAGTGATAGACAGAACGATAGAACGATAGAACGATAGATAGATAGACAGATAGATAGATAGATAGATAGATAGATAGATAGATAGATGGATGGATGGAGTGAGAGAACAACAGATGGAGTGAGAGAAAATGAGAGAACAACAGACAGACAGATAGAACTATAGATGATAGAACGATATAACGATAGCTAGAACAATAGATAGAATGACAGAACAACAAAACGATAGATAGAATGAACAATGGATATAAAGGTGGATGGATGGAGTGAAAGAACAACAGATAGATAGACGAATGGAACTATAGAATGATAGAATGATAGAACGATACAACGATGGATGGATGGATGGATGGATGGATGGATGGATGGATGGAGTGAGAGAACAAAAGATGGAGTGATGATAGATAGATAGATAGATAGATAGATAGATAGATAGATNGAAAGAACAACAGATAGATAGACGAATGGAACTATAGAATGATAGAATGATAGAACGATACAACGATGGATGGATGGATGGATGGATGGATGGATGGAGTGAGAGAACAAAAGATGGAGTGATGATAGATAGATAGATAGATAGATAGATAGATAGATAGATAGATAGATAGATAGATAGATAGATAGATAGATAGATAGAACAATGACACACAGACAGATAGATAGAATGAACAATGGATAGAAAGGTGGATGGATGGATGGATGGATGGATGGATGGATGGATGGATGGAGTGAACAACAGATAGATGGATGGAACTATAGAATGACAGAACGATACAATGATAGAATGACAGAACGATAAATGGATGGGTGGATGGATCGAGTGAAAGAACAGATGGAGTGACAGATAGATAGACAGATAGACAGATAGAGAGAGAGAGATGGATGGAACTACAGACTGATAGAACAATACAGAAAAAAGAATGACAAAATAATATAATATTATATAATATAACAACAGAACAAACAATGAATGGATAGGTGGATGGCTGGAATAAGAGAACAAAAGATGGAAGAACGAACAATGCAACAGAACAACAGACAGATCAATATATAGACAGAACAACAGATAGATGAAACGATCGAATGATAGAACAACACAACAGAATGACGGAATGATACATAGAATGATACACAGAACAATAGATAGAACGATAGACAGAACGATAGATAGATCTAGGTTCAAGCCAGACTTTTACGTCTATTTTTAGCTCCACAGCTGTCACATTTTACCCCGCTGACTCTCTAGTGCTTTACGTCACTGCATTCCACCTTTCCTTTCACAACATACCGGTCCCAGCAGCAGCTTGACGTGACCCTTTCCGTAGGGATGGGCCACAGTCATTTTGTACATTTTGAAGACCATGAGAGCAGACAAGAGTCATCATTCATGATGTTTGTTTGGCTCCTGCTGAACCAGTCAGTGTGCTTTAGTCTCAGACAGGACAGCTCCTACCTAGGCTCCAAGACCGGCTGGACAGACGCCCCAACTGCCCCATGACCTCTCCGGTTGTCATGGTTATTCACAAACACCAGGGCTGTGTCACAAGGCATCAGTCTCCAGTTCTCACCCCTGGTCCTAAAAACAAAAAGAACCTGCATTTGAACAGAGGAAAAATAAAAATAAAAAAGCCACGTGAGGGGTAAAACAAAAAGTTACACTGTGATGTGAGGTGGGTCTGTATTTATAGCTGGTGCACACACTTCACATGCCGGTCAAGCTAGTTTTTGGAACATTCTTGCTGGTCTGTCAGATTTCAGGGTTAGACTATGGCCTGGGTTAACAACTTGAATATTTTTTATCAATCATGTCCCTGTTAAATACAAACATACATGGATGAATAAATTTGCATATTAACGTTACACATAATATGTCAGTACTGTAGATTTTCATCGCTAGTACTTACTGTTAATGCTATGATACTTATTATGATTAATAGTCACCTTAATTTCGGTCTAGAGGTCAAGAAATCCTCAATAAAAGAAACATGGCTCACTCACAAACCATTTCAAGTTTGAAAACTTTGATTCGAACCTAAAACGGTGCGTTATGTGCGATAAAACATCACATCCAGGCCGATGTGCAAACCGATTGTGCAAAAGACGCGGGCTTTTTCGCGCTGACGCAATAGTTAGCCAATCAGAGTGAGGAAGAGAACCTGATAGCCGGGGAATATCATATTGACAGGGAAATCAGCCAATCAATGCGATGATGTTAACCTGACAGGCGGACATTATCGCAATGACAGGTTAATAAGCCAATAAAAGCGCTATGGACGCATAGTGCTTCTGAGATTTAAAATTAATTCTAAAAACATGTATTGTGCAATGTTATTCCTGTTTTTGTAGGACTGATAATGAAGAAATACTGTATCTGCGAGTGCCAGTTCTGTTCAATAATACCATCTAAACCACCTTAGAAGTTGACATATTAGTTCATACAGAAATCGGGCTCTGAACACATTTTTGTGGGTGGGCCCACTCTCCCTTTGGCTTAAATGTTCCCAGTTGTCCAACCCAAGTGATGTTCCTGACTGAACTGTATTCATCTAAATGCATATCTCCTCATTAAAAATTGTTATCCTTGTATTAGAGCTCCGAAGCCCTTTGATAACCTCATTGCGTTCCCAGCGTAGACAGGAAAGCGCAGCAATGTCCTTTGATGTGTCCTGGTAGGCAGTGTTGCGCTGTGGGCTCATGGTAATGAACCGATGCGGCTCCTGCAGGTGAAGATCTACACAGACGTTGTCATCAATCACACATGTGCGTCGGGCGGAGGGGAGAGGAGGCACTCGACCTGCGGCTCGTACTTCAATGCCACCCGTGAGGAGTTCCCATCTGTGAGATACTCTGCCACTGACTTCAATGATGACAAATGCACCAGCCGCCGTGGAAATATTGAGAATTACCAAGACATTTATCAGGTATAATTTCAAACGTGATAAAAGGGCCCTTGTTGGGAATGCCATTGGACACAGATGGAAAGTGGGATTTTTTTTCTCATCTAGGCAAAGCAATCGAGAGTATTTGAATATGAAATGGGCTGCGTACGACCCACAACAATATTCTGGTCAACAGTTTGGACTAAGGTCTTTGAAAGAACTTTTGTTCACCAAGGCTTTATTTAATTGATCATAAATACAATGAAAACATAAATAGTGTAATTGGCCAGTTTTATCGGAATTATTTATTTTTATCTGGGGATGCTAACACCAAAACGTTATTTTTGTCACACTGTAAAACAATAATACTGTTTTTGTATTGTAGTAAAGGTTGAATTTAGGGTTGGGGTAGGTGTAGACGTTAATAATTAAGTAGAAAAAATAATTTCATTGTTAGTTTCCGGTCTCAGCTGCATCCCCTCTAACCACAACCGTTTTGATCACGATTTGGTCAGTTACCCGGATGCGCGGCCGTACTGCCAATACTCGGATGTAAACAACAGCATGGATTCCAGGGTTAATGAACTACTGAATGCGATGTTCTGCTAATTTATGCTGTCTAAACCATGGGGAAAATGCGTGGAAGCTACTAAATCATATAGAGAAGGACTTAGTAAGCAGGAAAGGGTGCAATATTTTGACAAACTAATGTTAATAGGTGTTAAAGATACATAGGAGCAGTACTTATTAAGATATTAGCCTAATATTTCACCTACCTGACAGGTAATGATAAGAACAAACATGAATGTTGTTAAGATTCTTGCCCTGGAAATCCTGGTTCAGCTTGGCCAACCACAAATGCTTTTTTGCACTCTTTTTCTTGATTTGTTCTAGCAGTCTGTAGTACTCCAAATGTTTTTTCCGATTAGTACAGCCCAAAACATGACAATAATTGACCATTTTCAGCAGCAATAAGCAGCAAAACATGCAAGTTCAGTGGCATTGTTTACATTCCGTGCCGCCAATATGGCCAATTGATGACATGTCGTGAAAACACTTTATTTAGTTGATTTCGCAAATAAAGGGGACAATGGTTGCTTTGTGCGACTAAAATGTTGAAAAGCAGAAGATCTCAAATCTCATTTATGCATAATACAATGTCAAGAGCATCATGATTAATCATGAAAAGCAAAGGCATTTGGCATCCCTGAAATCAAACCTGGCACAATGCGTCTTGAGAATCTTAGATCTCAGAACTACAGACTAAAGTACAGTGAACAAATAACAGCTAATCTTCGAGACGGGCCAGCCCTGGTCACAGTCTTTCTTGTGTGTTGTTTGTGTTTGTCTGAGCTCTGCTGTATTGACAGCACCATCTGTTGATGTGCTGCTGGAAGATGAGCCGGCTGACTGATAGCGACTTCTAAATTTATTCTCCTTCACATCAAAGGCACACGGTGTGCGTGCGGAACAATACTGGTACCATTAAACATCAGGATCCGACCTTTGGCAACCTTGAGCGCACAAACAACCAAGATTAATAACAATATTGCATAGAAAAGTATACATAAACAACATTATTATGAGAGGGTCTTGAAATCGGCCAGCAGTTATAATGAAGATCCAAATGAAAGTATTATTTCCTTTTATTTTTTTTTGTATTACATATCAGTAAAATCAAATATAATAAAAAAATATTACATAAATTGATGATGAATTTCAGTCCGACAGAATTCAACAGCAGCATTCTGCAATAAAATTGGAGGGAAAATATGTGAATATTAATAACAATTATGTGTAAAATAAATAGAAAATGTGTATATATATATATATATATATATTTATAAACAACAAAGCAGAAACACTACTTGACATTTCAGTTATTACCTATATTTTTTAATCAAAGCAAGCCATTCAAATAACTTTTTTAAAGGATATTTTAAAGGATATGAAGTAAAGTTGGAGCTCCTGTAGGCTTATGATTGATCAACATCATCTTAAACAAATAGAAATGCTGGGTTAAAATTTATCTGGACACAAAAAAGCTTCAGGCTTCAAAATCAATAGACTATAAATCCAAACTACGTATAATAGTTTGTAATAAATATTCAGAACATTTTTCACCCAGACACAGCTATAAAAACATACACATACAAAAATTGTTGGTCTTTTAACCCACCGGTTTAGTGTTTTTTCCCTCCTTTCTTTGGGTCAGCAGATTCCTGTTTAGGTTTTGCAGATCGGGCGAATTGCTGGAGTTTAAGTTAAGGCATAATTTCGTTTGACAGTGAACAAAAAAGGTGTAACAATCAAAAACCCATAGTTTTTCTTGGAGAGAAAAAGACAAAACATTCTGTCAGAAAGTTAATGCCAAAAACAAAGGATACCACCACAAGAGGTTTGTCGTTGAGAACATATCCATTGGTTTCCTTTAAGGCTTTCTCTGCGCTTCTCTCGCTGGGGAGCCCGATGAAGGCCTGACCTTTCATCCTCCCCTCTTTCATCAAAACAATATCAAACCTAACGGGAACAAACACACTTATACATCAGCACATGTTCATGAAGAACTCGCCTTTATTCACCACTCCTGAGAAAAATAGGAGTGGTGGTTTCTTTTCATTGGCTTTGATTGTGATTGGCGGAGTTGAGGCCGCAGACAAGAGCCTGAGGCATGAGACAGTGGTGCTTACATGTTTCTCTCCTCCTCTGAGGAGATGTCGATATACCGGCCGTAGATGAACTTCAGATCCTGCGGAAAAGATTGAGCTGGGTTATATAGCTGGTACTAAAGTGAGAGTTATGAGCTCTCAGACTGCTCTAGACCACACACTGACGCAAATGTTACGCAATCTTAAGAATTTGCTAAATGTAGAATAGAAAAGTATATGCTATTTTTGGAATATACTGTGAAAACTAGTAATAAAGGGTAACTAATAACGAGCAATAAAGGCTGATATTTAGCCATCTTGAAATTATTTGCATGCCTACTTTGCCAATTAGCAAAACTGGTTTAATATTTTTTCATAAATTAATAAATTATCTGGTTGCCCAGAAATTGTCTAGTCCAAGAAAATAAACGTTTAATTTATTTGTAATAAATAAATAAATAAATGTATAATAATTAATAAACAATTACATTATTTTAAAAAAGTTAACATTTATCCATAAATCAATAAATCAACTCTAATATTAATATGGATAATGGATATAATCATATTAATAATAAATATTACATTATTAAAATAAATGAATATCAAAATTACACATTCTTTCCAAAAGAAATAATTGAATCCATGAATTATCCAGTTATCAAAAGGTCTTAATCATAAAAAATTGTCCAGTTAAAGAAAATAAATGTATAAATATATTTGTTTAAACAAATAAATAAATAAATAATAATAGTAATAATCAGTAAACAATTAAATTCTACTTAAAGAATAAAATAATATATTTAACTTAATGTTTATCTATAAATGAATAAATCAGCTCAACCACTAATAATATAATTTTACATTATTATAATAAATAAATGACATTCTTTCCAAAACAAATAATTTAATCCATAAATTATCTAGTTATCCAAAGGTTTTAGTCATAAAAATTGTCTGGTCCAAGGAAATAAAGAAAACAAATGTTAAAAGAAAATAAGTGTATAAAAACATATTTGTAAAATAAGAAGAAGAAGAAGAAGAAGAAGAAATTAATAATAATCAGTAAACAATTAAATTATATGTACACATATTTGTAAAACAAAATTAGTAATTAAAATCAATAATAATTAATGGACAATTAATTATATTTAAAATTATATTTAAAAAAATAAAATAATATATTCAACTTAATAAATAAATAAATAAATAAACTCACTCACTAATAGTAAATTTTACATTAAAAAAAAAAAAAAAATTCTAAATAAAATATTAATTCCAAAACAAATAATTTAATCCATAAATGATCCAGTCATCCAAAGGTCTTAATCCTGAAAATGAATCAATAAATCATTTACATATATAATATATTAAAAATATGAATATATATTTAACTTTGTTCAAAAACAAATATATCCCTAAATGAATATATTATTCTGTTATCCAATAGTTGTTTAGCCCCCACACAGATATTAAAATATTATATTAAAATAAATAAATAAAATATCAATGCAAAACTAATCATTTTATCCATAAAGTAATTTATTCATTTAAAATTAAATAAATTATATTTAGTATTTAGTTTTAATATTTAACTATTTTTTTGTTTGTGTGTGGGTAGACCAGACACATACTAGTCCAATTTATCCATTGAATAAATAAATAAATATTACTGAGTATTTAGTTTTAATATTTAACTTTTTTTTCCCAGAGTAGACACTTACTTTTTCTTCAACTTGTTTCGCAACATTCTTAACATAAAGCCTGCAGGTTGGCTCTCCAGGTTCATAATTTTTAAACACAGACATTTTCTTCATCTCTGTAAATGTAAGAGTCAATTAAAAAAAAATAGATCAATACAACAGATGCAGAGAGTCATGTTAAAAGTAAATCTGAGAGATGCAGCTGTCAAAGATACATTTAAGAATGACTAAATCAAAATTAATACAATAAGCAATCACTCACAAACATCTGAAACATGCAAACAGTTATATGACGAAAGCCTGGTGTGCTTCATATCAAATATTAACTTCCTCTTTAAAGATCAGCTGCATGTTTCTTACGAAACACTCAAAGGCAAATTCTTCACTAAAGCTGCTCAATTCTATTTGATGTTCGATATACTACAAAGAAGCAGCGAGAGTGTATGCGTGCACAATTTAAGAGTGTTTCACCGTCTCTGGAGAGTCTCCCTCTCTCAAGCTCTCTCCTAGAGATGAACTCTGAGGGGATGTCCTCATCTTCCTCCCCTACTTCCTCCTGTCTGGGGACCTGAGCGCTTGGGTAGATTTTCCCAAACCCTTCTGCAGCTTCCTGAACGGAAACCTCCATCTCTGCCGTGTCTAGGAAGAAGTTGCATAAACATAATTAGAGCGTGTTTTGAACTGTCACGGTGCTCAATTTCAATCTGTCTGAGACAGGGCTGCCTGTTGCGGGTTGCAACGATGACAAGTGAAAGGCGGCACCAAAGTCTTGTGTAAACAAGAACGCAAAATGACAAGCCTTGACTATTCAAAACAGGATTGTTTTCTTGTCGCACACGAAAGCAAAACCGATTCCTGTAATCAATAACAAAAGGCACGTAAAAACAGATAAAATGAAAAATCCATGGCAGAGGGGAAAAAACAACAAAACAGGCGAGTGTATTAATCTCTGAGGGTGACACTGGTGTGTTTGCGTGGGGTCACGCTCTGTGGGGTTTTCT
>JAHKKF010517605.1:15673-29312 GCA_019740295.1 Labeo calbasu | reverse complement strand
TTTTTTTTTTCCAGTTCATGACAGTTAGGGTATGTTGAAAAATTCCCATCTCAGGTTCTCTCTCAACTTCAAAATCGTCTTATATCGCTGTTTTACCTTTTTTGTTAAGGGTGTTTGATCTTCTTTGCATTTTCACTTTGCAAAGACTGGGTCAGTACTTCTGCAGCGATGTAGGATGATTTTGAAATGATTTTTGAAGTTGAGGGAGAAAATACGATCTGAGTTTTTCAACATACCCTAACTGTCTTGAGCCAGAATACACAGAGTTCACGGAGAGAAAGTCACAAGACGAGCATTTGAGATTAAAAAGTATTTAAATTGTATTTTTTTAATGAAAATAATCGATCATTTCACTAGATAAGACCCTTCTTCCTTGGCTGGAATCGTTTACAACCGCATTTGGGATCGTTTGAAGCCGCATTTAAACTGCATTTTGGAAGTTCAAAATTGGGGCACCATACCAGTCTATTACATGGAGAAAAATGCAGAAATGTTTCCCTCAAAAAACGTAATTCCTTTACGACTGAAGAAAGAAAGACATGAACATCTTGGATGACAAGTGGGTGAGTACATTATATGTAAATTTTTGTTTTGGAAGTGGACTTCTCCTTTAAAACTCTTAAAAGAAAAGTTTACTCAAAAATGAAAATTCTGTAATCATTTATTCATTCTCATGTCATTCCAAAAGCATAAGCATTATTTCTACCATCACCCACAAAGTTGTTGTAACCAAAGAGTTGTTAGAGCAGCATGTTTCAAGCTCATCTTTTCCATGTGATGAAAGTGAATGGTGACCAAAAGCTATCAAGCTGCAAAAATCTAATATACAAATATTAGATTAAAATGTAAAAAACAGAAATGTAGCCTGAAATAAAATTCAATAGAATTATTGCTAAATAGAAATATATATATATGTATAAAAAAAACTAATAAAAATTGCCAGCTGAACTAAACTTTTAAACTAAAATTAAAAGGAAAAACATAATATAATAAACTCATTCTATATGGCAAGTCTTTTCAAGTCAGATTATATTTTTGCGTAAAGCCCAGGCACAAAAATTAAGCTCTAGATCTTAAGTCTCATTTTTTAGATTTGAAAGATCTAATATTAAAATGTGACACAACATGATTGATGTTGATGATTTATCAGAACCACTGACATTCATATATGAATTTACAGTACAAAAACATTAAATGTAAATTTACATCATTTCCTCACACAAAATATTGTAAGACGATTTAGAATATAATACAGTGGACTATAGTACTATACTACAGTATAGTATATGGACTGCTGATACATTTTTGTAAGTTTTGGCCACCATTTATTTTTATTGCACCAAAAAAAAGCATTGTGTTCCATGGAAAAAAGAAAATAATACATGTTTGAAACACAAGGCTGAGTAAAGAGCTGTGCTTCTAAGATCAATCATGCCTTCACCCAGCTTACCAAAATATGGATTTTTATTGTGCAATACTCATTCCAACATAATAGTGCCACCCACATTCTTGTTGAGCTAAATACAATAACACAATGCTTTTTAGAAATATTGACAAACAAGTGTTAAGTGCAGTAATCCCTGGCGCACAAAGTAAGTCAGGAGATGTCTCAAATATAGCTGTAACAACTTTGTGAGGGAATTTCAGCACGACCTACACCTTGACCCTTTATCTGCGCTATATGTGTGTAGGAGGGACAAATAAATGTGTATTGACAAATTCAATACAGAGTAAAGGCTAGAGGCTGCCAGGGAATTAATATTTAGAATTTTTTAGAGCAGCTGCTAAGGTCCTACATAGTCTATATATAAACACGTTGTCTCATAGACTTATGCAAGAGTCTTCTTGGGAGCTGGAGCTGTGAAGTCCATCTGCTGAGCTTTGTAAGAAAGCTACAGGATGACTCACAATTATATTGGAACATACATAATTCACCATGACTGGAGTTACATGGTTTTAATTTTTGCTTGACTAATCCAAGTACCAAATGGATTTTTACAGTGATTTACAACATGCTCACAACAAAATCATTCATCCCTGACTAGAGCTGTATGTAACTTTGGCCAAATATGCTAATGCATTGATCTGTTCTTCTCTTCTCAGGGAGTTTACAGATCTGGTACCAATTGCATAAGGAGAAGACACCGGATGTGTTCAGCCCCATTTTGAGCAGCCTGGCAGATGGACGCCTGCATAGAATTCACATCCAGCGGGAGGGAAAGGACGTGTTTGTTCAGGTGTTTATATTTCAAAACATGTATACATAAGAGTTAGCACATGTCAGAACACAAAAGACATTACATTACTGGAATGTAGTCGATTGAGTTTCTGAATTTGTTTGAAACATCAATACACAAAGCAGTACAGATAGTTTTGAAATACAGTCTGTTTAGTACATTGTTTATTGATTCAGTCCAGGCCTGGAGTGCCAACTATAGTCACAAGTTCCATCATTACCAACATAGTTCAAAACAGCATTGCAAAGTTACGTGGTCAGAACTACAGCTCTCGACCTGTGGTTAAAAGCATAGTTTCTTGTTAGTAAGACATATGGATTTAAATTATGCTCTTGGACACATTAAGCTAACATGCAGGACAATCTATATCTTCCATTCTATCTAAATACAAATGTATTTTAATCTATGTATTTGTGCATCCTCAATAAGCGCCGTTTTTGTAGAGTGCGCATGTGCATAGATGTCTAAGGGAACCCCGTTGTTGTACGGGAAACGTTGATTGTCGGCGCCGATATTAATGGTGCGTTCAAGTCATGTCAGATACATTGTATTGACAGTAAATTTGTTGAAATAAATAAAATGGGTAACACTTTAGAATACAGTTCCGTCATCAGTGAATAACCACACAGGAGCAAATGACTAATGCACTATTAACATTTTAGTAACTACTATTAACTAACAAGAAATTCTGATTAACAAATCAGTAAGTAATAGTGCTCAGTTAAAAGTGGTAGTTCACTATTAGCTAATCGGTAACTACTATTTTTTCATAGCTCCCAAAGAACTACTAAGAACTATTATATACAGGTTCATAATTAATGTAAATGATGCAAAATGTATATTTAATTCTAAAGTAAAGATCATGGTAACTCGCTATTATTATAATAATTAGTAATTCCTTCTGAAGTATTTGGTCATTACTAGTGGATTACCATGATCTTCACTTTAGAATTAATTATACATTTTGCATCATTTACATTAATTATGAACATGTATATAGTAGTTCTTAGTAGTTCTCTGGGAGATATGACAAAAATTGTAGTTACTGATTACCTAATAGTGAACTACCATGTTCAGCTGAGTGCTATGACTTACTGTTTCTTTAATCAGAGTTTCTTGTTAGTTAATAGTAGTTACTAGAATGTTAATAGTGCATTAGTCATTTGTTTCTGTATAATTATTCATTAATGACGGAACTGTATTGTAAAGTGTTACCATAAAATGATTATTTTTTGTAATGTACAATAAAACTATATTAGTTCCATATACAAAATATTATATTATTGTATAATTACCTTAAAATATGTAATGCTTCAGTTTACATCACCTTCATAAATTGAATAAAGACAGGAAAAAAGCAAAAACACAAGGATGCACATTCTTTATTCATCATTTTGTAGATGTAGAGTGTTAATACCTGACATCGTACTGATGAGTTGCCAACTCGTAAGTACGAACATCCCAGGATGCCGATAAAATAATTTAAAAACATTTAAAGAAAGTTTTTGTCAGAGCCTTTGTCATTCTTAATTTTTGACATTCATTTTTATTTTTACACCAGACAAATATATCAGTTAAAAATATTGGTCATCAGTCTACTTGATCTGTAATAATCGGTATCATATCGGCCACACATATTGGTCGACTCCTAATTCAGTTACAGTGTAGCCCTTAGATAATTATTACAACGCCTCAAATGTAATCACATTTGGAGAAATTTCTCATGTATTTATTCAATTTTTCCCAGGTTGACCATGAAAACAAGAAGTACACCCTTTCATACGATGCAGCATTTAACTCTATGAAGTCACTGACCTTGGGAAAAGTCACAGGTAATGAATCTAATTGATCCTATTTAAAAAGACACTAATTAAATCCTTTAGGAATAGATAAGAGACAAAGAAAGCATTTTTCAGATTATCTGTAATGTTGAATAAAATTCCTACTTTCATACTCATCTTTGTGTTATTTTGCTTCTTCCTCACTTGAAGTTCTCCCGCTACATTGCACCATGACTTTTCAAAACCTGTCATGATGCTTGATGGGTCTGAAATTTCCCCTTTCCTGACATTAGACAAGGGTGATTCAACAATGAAGGCTGACTGTTTGAAACCTTTTATCTTTTTTCAGTCTCTCAAAGTGTCTAGCAGTCATAAAGCAGATGTATTAACGGTGAATGAGCAGGACTGTGCCTGTGTCTGAAATATTCAGAAATTTGAAAATAGTGAAACTTTATAAGTTCCTGTCTGTTTATAACCGTAATTTTTTATATAAGTGCCCACAATAGCTGTAAGCAGTGTTGTTGATGAGTACTTACTGTATGAGCATGTTGCAGAAACAATCTCTAAAACGCTTTTCTTTTTCCAAACAGGAAGTGATGCATTGGATGACGAGGTAGCTCATGCTGGGTCCAAAGGCTTTATTGGCTGCTTCTCATCTGTCCAGTACAACCACGTCGCTCCACTGAAGGCAGCGTTATTGAACCGAGGAAGCTCTCTAGTCAGCATACGAGGACATTTACTGGAATCAAATTGCGGAGCGTTAGCTGACCTTTCAACCTCTGTATCTCGTCTAGGTAAGTTCTTGGAAATGAATACAGAAATAATTAAGCTGTTTGGGAATAGAAAGCTTTGAGTGCATTATATGCATAGCATTTTACTGCTGAACAATTTAAAGAATATTTTTTAGTTCTGAATGTTGTCATAACCACAAAATATCAATTTGAAAAGAATGGGCATCGCAATATGTGTTTGGTAGGAAACATATCCCAGTTGCCTCATAATTCAACACGGTAATTGTGATAACAGTAGGTCACCGGTCTGCTTTAATGAAATGACACTGTATTGCACTCACCTGGTGTGCTTTTTCTTGTGTTGAATGGCTCATGTGGCTTTATAGTTTTTGTAGGCATAATAAAGGAGTCCTGTGGATGGGGTATTTATGAGAAAAATAGATGCAATTTATAAAGCGAACACTTAAGAAATAGTTGCAATGAGCATGGTCCAAGTTTTATTTCATATAAAAACTAATGTGATGTTATACAATAGTTTGTTTTTATTTCTTTTTACAAAGTGGTTTATAATTTTTAGTATAATATTATTGGTTAAAAAAATGCACAGGACATCTTTGATTTAAGAAACTTTTTTTTTTTCCTGAGAATGAAAAGATCTCTCCAGAATTATAAAAACATACATAGAGTTGCCAAGCAACTATACCTGAAATTAGATTTAGACACAAAAATAGCTTTTCACTATTGAATGTTACAGATACTTTTGAAAGAATATATAATACAGTGAAAAGGAAGTATAATCAGCATTATGAAGAACAAAAGGGTTGAATCCTTAACATGTAAAACAACTGCATCTTGCCCACATATCTCTTTACAGTTTAAGCTGTGTTGTATATCTGTGTGATGCATGTGCCACCTTTCCGTAGATCACGGACAGGAGGTGGGAAAAGATAACGAGCACCACGAAGACGACAGCCAGCCTGATTCAGCTGTAATCGGAGGTTTGTTTTACCACCTCAGTCTGCTTCATTGTTTCATTTGTAACAGTCAGTGAAGTATGAAATGAGCTTTCACTATCACACATACTGTTTATGTTCATCTTTCCTTTTTGCTCTCTTTATTTTAGAAATGGGTAATGACTTTGTATTGGTAATATGTTGTGCGCAGTAACTTGGGGTAATAAAATCTCCATTGAAACTGTCACGAGGGATTGTTCACTGTTAGTTATTTGTTGGCAGCATAATTGTCCCATTAAATGAGAAAGAGAGTTTGTAGAATGTGGGAGACTGTGGGGTGTTGCATTCCCTGGTATATTTGCTTTGATATTTTAATTTTTAATTGTGTATTTTGTCTGATGCAAACCTTTTAATCATTTTCTACACTGTTGTCCATGCAAACCTGCAAATCTACAGGTTTTGAAAACGTGCCTTGACGAATTTTGGTTTGTTCCACTGTGTTTTTTATATATGCAAGAACTGGTTTTGTGTGAATGGCCCTATTTCCAATTCAAAACACCATATAAGTTGAGTGTCCGTTCTGATTCGCAGGTGTGGTGACAGCTGCGGTCTTCAGTACCCTCTGTGTGCTGGCAGTGATGACTCGTTTCCTTTACCAACATCGACAAGCTCAAAGAACTGCAAGACTCCAAGAAAAGGAACACCAACGTAGCCTTGAAGCTGCTTACAGGGCAGAGTTTCACCTTCACAACTCCATGAGGGACAGCATGCAAGAGTACTACATCTGATGGACAATCTCGTAGCTTTCAGTTCAGCTATCAGTTCCTCCCGTGTCTCCTTCAGCAAATGTGTCGTGAGGCCCTTTCTGTCCAGTAAGGAGGGAGATTTCCTCGCTTTGGGAAGAGTGGAATCTTCTGATCTGTGTAAGTAGTAGCTTGTAGTTTTCACAGTGCTTGCCCCAAGTGTTGGATTAATCAACATTAGGTTATTTATGGGATGTGAGTGGTGTGTTAGGAGGTGTTTGTATTAATTCAATAATATGCCCTCTGGATAGAAACTGAAATGGAGAGTGTCATCTTTAGTGCATGAATGCAGATTCTGAAGTGTTAATCATACTGTTAACAGAACAAAACAAAGTAAACACACATATTTTAAGCCTGTGAACATTTTTAGGTTGCCAGAAACATCTTTAAAGTGGCAGCATTTGTGAGAGGAAGTCCTGGTACACTATTTAAATAAAATAACGCTTCAGGTGGAGGACAGTAGCCTGTCCAAACTCGGTTTATAATTTTACCTTACTCTGCCTCGTAGCTAAAAATAAAATGTGTCCGTGTGTAAACATGCAGGACAATTATCATTTGCCATTAGGAAATTATTTTAGTTTCACAAAGAAGCTGCTAACAGAGACCAAACTCATTCAGTGAAGTGACTTGATTTGCAGAAATATTGTAGAGTTGAACATGATGCTTCCTAATGTGACATTACCTGTCTGTGTTATGATGTGAAATATCTGCCATTTTGATAATGAACAAATTCTAAGAGGGTCAGTAAGAGGTTTTTAATTAGTGCTTTTATTCTGTAAGGATGCACTGAATTGATCAAAAGTCACAGTAAAGATAGTTATGTTAATATTTTATTTCAAAGAAATGTTTTTTCAATCTTGTATTTATCAAAGAATCCTAAAAAAAGTAGCAGTTTCCACAAACATATTAAACAGCATGACTGTTTTCAACATTGATAATGATAAATCTTTCTTGGGGAGAAAATCAGCGCATTAGAATGATTTCTGAAGGCTCATGTGATGCTGAAGACTTAAGTAATGACTGCTGAAAAATTCAGCTTTGCATCACAGCAATGAATTACATATAAAATATATGTAATTTACAGATAATGTACTCATCCCCTTGTCATCCAGGATTCATGTCTTTGTTTCTTGAGTCGTAAAGCAATGATGTTTCTTGAGGAAAACATTTCAGAAATGTTCTCCATATAGTGGACTTCTATGGCGCCTGCGAATTTAAACTTTCAAAATGTAGTTTAAATGCAGCTTCAGAGGGCTCTAAGAAGGGTCTTATCTAGTGAAACAATCAATTATTTTCTAAAAAAAAAAAAAAAAAGTACAGTTTATATACTTTTTAACTTGTCTTGTCTAGCTCTGTGATGCGCATGTGAACTCTGTGTAATCCGGGTCAATACAGTTAGGGTATGCTGAAAAACTCCCATCTCATTTTCTCTTCCAACTTCAAAATTGCCCTACATCACTGTTTTATCCTTTTTGTAAATGGTGTTTGACCCTCCTTGCACGTTCACTTTCACTTTGTAAACACTGGGTCGGTACTTCTGCAGCAATGTAGGACAATTTTTGAAGTTGAAGGAGGAAATGGGATGGGAGTTTTTTGACATACCTTAACTGTTTTGACCCGGATTACACAGAGTTCGCATGTGCATCGCAGAGCTAGATAAGACGAACATTTGAGGTTAAAAAGTGTATAAATATAGCTTATTTTAAGAAAATAACTGATTGTTTCGCTAGATAAGACACTCCTTCCTTGGCTGGGATCGTTTAGAGCCCTTTGAAGCTGCGTTTAAACTGCATTTTGAAAAGTTCAAACTCACGGGCACCATTAAACTCCACTATATGGAGAAAAATCCTTAAATGTTTTCCTCAAGAAACATAATTTCTTCATGACTGAAGAAAGAAAGACACGTCTTGGAAAAAACATTTTGGGTGACAAGGGGGTAAATTATCTGTAAATTATCTGTAAATTTTTGTTCTGGAAGTGAACTTCTCTTTTAAAATAACAAAAAGAAAATCTAAATTTCACAATATTACTGTTTTTGCTGTATTTTTGATCAAATAAATGCAACCTTGGTAAACATAGGAGACTTTTCTTAAAAACATTTTTTTTTTTAAATGTTACCGACCCCAAACTTTCAAACAGTAGTGTGAGTCTAGATTGACTGAGTTGTTCTAGTTACCTGGATATGTGTGTATTTTGAAGAGTTGTGAACTGATGATGGAAATTTCCCAGTGTTTAACCTTGCTGTGTTACATTAACGGTGTAAATCACAACCACAGATGTGCATTGGGGTGAAAATGGTGTCGTAGGATGTCCTCCCCTCCCTGTGACAATCTGACCCCATTTACATCTGCTATTATCATCTGTTTCTGTTGGCCCAACATTATCATGCAGTGACACAGAAGTGCATGTGAAGTCTAACTAAAATATATTGAGCATTCCACTAGAAATCAGAGTCCATTCCTTTGAAATCCAATCATCTTTGAGATCAGAGATCAGATTACCCGAGATGGATGATAATATCAGGTGTCTTTGTCGTCCCTGTCTAAAAATCGTAAATGCCACTGAATCTCCACCATCAGTTCACAGCATCTAAATGATAAGAATAACACTAGACATCCTTCAATGATCTGGATAACCGAGAATCTTCACAGACAATTCTGAGTAGGTCGTAACTGTAGCAGGTAGTCCTTTAATATTTGCCTGTAATACAACAACAGTATTGACTCTGAACAAAAGATTTGGTTGCACATTATTTCACAGTACGTGTACTTACAATGTACTTAACCTACTGGGTAATATATTACATGGTTATTACATGGGTTAAGGTTAGGTTTAAGTACATGCAGAACAGAACTGTAAAATAAAGTGCTACCAAAAAGTTTGTCATGCTTATAGATTTTTACCAGTGGTTGTTCAAAATTAACCACTTCCTTGAACGTCTATCAGATAAACACAACAAGTGTTAACTGTTCTTTACTCCAATACACAAGATAATCTTCATACAGTAAGTGGCATTGTATTATTATTTTTTTTCCCCCCAGATGATCTTGCATTCTTTTTCCCAGGTAACACAGAGGTAGTTGTATTATGTAGGAATGGACTGACAGATCTTTCTCTTTCTCTTTGGAAACTGAAGTGTCCTTTGATATATTTCTCTCTCAAACTATTTTGTACCTCTATTGATATTAATTATTTTAGGGGCTGTTTTGTATGAATGTAAATGTACAGCTATATTGTAAATACATGTTTAATAAAAAAGACACTTTTTTCATTATTGTGCCACATTTCTGAGTAAGTACTCATTACTAAAATTCATTAATAATTCACATGGCTTTTGAAGATTGATTTCTTTAATCTATAGTTTTTTATTCAACAGATTTCAGTACTGTACAAGTACAGAAGTAAGGTCATTTGTGACCCTGGACCACAAAACCAGTCTTAAGTAGCACGGTATATTTGTAGCAGTATCCAAAAATATATTGTTTGGGTCAAAATTATTGATTTTTCTTTTATGCCAAAAATCATTAGGATATTAAGTAGAGATCATGTTCCATGAAGATATTTTGTAAGTTTCCTACCATAAATATATCAAAACTTAATTTTTGATTGGTAATATGCATAGCTAAGAACTTCATTTAGACAACTTTAAAGGCCATTTTCTCAGTATTTAGATTTGTATTTGCACCCCTCAGATTCCAGATTTTCAAAAGGTTGTATCTTGGCCAAATGTTTATTCAACTATATGACTGGTTTTATGTTCCCGGGTCACATTTAAGAGGAGTATAAGAACATAAAATGTGACAGCTGATGTGAAAATGACTGTGTGCAGTTTATCTTAGCTCAGTAATATGTCTTTAAAACCTCCAGTGTGTAATGTGGACATTATAGTGGCTGTCACAGTATAATTACTTTAATTGCTTTATTTATTCACTCTTCTTTTTCTTCATTCACATAAGGAGAGATAATATGTTTTTCTCCTTTTATTTAACCCAGTGCAATTGTCTTTTATATACTGTATGAAGATGACACTCAAAACATAATATGCAGCATCATAACCAATGCAAATATCACAAAAAGATTTGCATAATCTTGGTTAAATGGTTAATTAAGCATTTTGATACAGGAGCCCAGCTGCATCATGCAGATGCAAAACTGAACAATGACGAACATTGTCTTAAAGGAATAGTTCACCCAAAAATGAAAATTCTGTCATTAATTACTCACCCTCATGCCATTCCAAACCTATAAGACCTTCATTCATCTTTAGAGCACAAATGAAGATATTTTTGATGAAATCCAAGCTCTTTCTGACCCTGCATAGACAACAACACAACTGACACATTCAAGGCCCAGAAAGGTAGTAAGGACATTGTTAAAATAGTCCATGTTACATCAGTAATTCAAACATAATGTTATGAAGCTACAAAAATACTTTGACTTTATTCAACAATTTCTTGAATTACTGATTTAACATGGACTATTTTAACGATATCCTCACTACCTTTCTGGGCCTTGAACGTGTCAGTTCTGTTGCCGTCTATGCAGGGTCAGAAAGCTCTTGGATTCGATCAAAAATATCTTAATTTGTGTTCCGAAGATGAACGAAGGTCTTACGGGTTTGAAACGACATGACAGCGAGTAATTAATAACAGAAATTTCATTTTTGGGTGAACTGTTTCTTTAAGACAGTGTTCATCATTGTTACTCATGGTTCAGTTTTGCATATGCATGATGCAGCTGGGCTCCTGTATTAAAATGCTTAATTAACCATTAACCAAGATTATGCAAACCTTTTTGTGATATTTGGTTATGATGAACTATTCCTTTAAGGTTTTGCAGTGGTGAACATTGTCATTTTCATAAATGTGCTTGCTTGTGCAAAACTCACCTCTGTGCTGCAGTGTTGTGGGTGGCTTGGCTTCCAGGATGCTACTATGCAGTTGCTAGAGTGTTTTGGGTGGGGTTTTTGGCCAGAGCCCCCTAGAAAGATATTGTAGTCATATCTACAGCAGGGTCAGAAATGAAGGAGGTCTTGTGGAAAAAATACCACACAAATGCCCATAAATTCAATGCAAATGGGCAAAAAAATTATCCTGCACAGTTAAACAACGTATTAGAGGTTGTTGCAATTAAAATGAATGTGAAAATAAATGAAAAGTGTCAGTTTGTGGAATTGCATTTAGATTCACCATATCAGATTGCTTTTACTCAGTGTTTTGTGAATTGTTGAGCCTTATAGCCAATCAAATGCGTTTCTATTAAATTTAGGAATGCACTATCCAATCAGAGGCACTTAGATTAGTCAACGCTGAAAACACCAGTGATGCTGATGAGTGCGCACGCTCGCAAATTCCCTCATCATAAACAACACAGTGCAGATACGATGTAAATAAAAGATTGGTTAACGTCATGTACCGACACGTTTTTTGTATATTAATATTGTTATTGATATTAATAATCATTATTATAATATAAAGGGCAATAATCTACACTAATGATTTTTGTCATAATATTGCAGCCCTGTGAGCTCCTGTTTTTTACATCTATAATTTAGATACAATTTCAAACAGTCTATTGTTACTGACAACATATTGATTAAAGTAATTGGGTAAATTTAAGTTTTGGCATTAAAGACAACATATGTTGCAGCTGCACTGATTACGTAACCCTTGAAGATGAGGTTGTGGATAGTTTTAATCCACGTAAGAATGTGTGTCATTTGTTTAAGGTTGGCTTTCAAGCCACATTTAATTTACCAACCTATTTTACTTTGACCGCATATCATTTATTGATTGTAATAAAAGCCTGGATGTATCAGGAAGAGCAGGACATTTGCAGAAAAGTCAGCATTGGCACAACTGATTAGAGGCGACAGTGAAGATGGAGCCATGGCTATACGCTTTGCTCTCTGGTCCCCTTTGCCTCACAGCAACCTTTTTTAACATCATCTTCTTTTTTTGCCTAATGAGACCAGTCGCCGGAGTGAAGCTTCGCAATCCACTCCGCTTCTTGTTAATCATTGTGTTATTCAATTCAACATTTCAACAACTGGACACTGTGCTGACCATTGCTATGCTGCTTTTTGATCCACCTTTCTGGCTTAAAACACTAACCATAGCTTTGATTTATCAGTTTTTCAGCGCCAACTTCTCATGCAATGCCTGGATCAGCATTTTCTACTACGTTTCGATTGTTCCTCAGCAGCATCCTATTTTTATCTGGATTAAGAGGAATATTAACGCTATAATATATATCGGCTTCGGTCTGAATCAAATGGTGCTGCTAATTTCTTTGTCTATGGGAGCAGTAATGTTTTTTTTGCTCAAGCCTGTCACAAACAATTTCTCTTCACCTGAACTGAACCAAACATCACCAGCAGAAAGCTCAGCGTCAGAGCTGTTTTTATTTCATGTGTCTAATTTTACGTATTCGCTATATTGCACCTGTCCTCTGTTCATTTTATTATTCTCTTGGGGCAAAACTTTTGTTTATCTGCGTGAACATATGAAAAGGATGGGACAGAGCAGTGAATCTTTTTCCCAACCCCAGCAGAAGAGCCAGATGCGGGTCACCGTAACAGGCATGGTACAAGCGGCCCTGTTCCTTCCCAGCAGCCTATGGACTATAACAGTTGCTTTCCTCTACATGACAGACCTCTTGGAAAAAGTTGATCCCAATAGATTTGTCACAATGACATTCTGCTCAATGTCCAGCTTGGGAAACATACTGTGTTTTGGATGCTCCCAGTCTGTGTTTCGCAATGGACTTGTAAGTGTAATTAACAAACTAAAGAGTTTGAGATGAATACCACGTCTTAGGATTCTTGCCATTTATTATGCATTTTCATTATATCTGATGTAAGCAAACAACAGTCAAGTCAAAATTTATTCAGACACCTTCAAAATTTCTCACATTATCACAGTTTATTTGCTATAGTTTAGAAAATGGTAATAAAATATGACAAGAACTCAAGAATTAAACTGTGTCAGAACAAATTCATCTTGATAATCACAAATAAATTAGTCAAACCAAAATGTATTCAGACACCTTCAAAATTTCTCACATTATCACAGTTTATTTGCTATAGTTTAGAAAATGGTAATAAAATATGACAAGAACTCAAGAATTAAACTG
>JAHKKF010517605.1:0-15623 GCA_019740295.1 Labeo calbasu | reverse complement strand
AGATAAGACCCTTCTTCCTTGGCTGGGATCGTTTACAACCAAATGTAAACGATAAATGGCCTGTTTGAAGGCCATTTAAACTGCATGTTGGAAGTTCAAACTCGGGGCACCGTATCAGTCCATTATATGGAGAAAAATCCTGAAATGTTTTTTTTCAAAAAACACAATTTCTTTGCGACTGAAGAAAGAAAGACATGAACATCTTGGATGACAAGGGGGTGAGTACATTATATGTAAATTGTTGTTCTGGAAGTGGACTTGTCCTTTAAGGAAATTAATCAAACTTACCGATTCTAATGCCAGTTATTTGTCTTACAGGTCCTGTAGGCATTGTAGTCAGTTTACATCTTCCACATGACCTCTATCCAGAACCCCGCCCTCCAACGACATCGCCCAATCAGATGGCAGCAATCCTGATAATACAAAATTATCTATAAAGCAGAGCACATTTCTGATTGGCTAGTTTTCTAATTGCAATATTTAAAATAGTTAAAATGTTCCCTCCCCCCAAAAAAAACATTCAAATGTACTCGTGCTCTACAGTTACAAAAAATAAAAATATTATATTAAATTTATTTTAAAAATTATTATAAATTATTTTATTGCAGAAAATGATCAAATTGTGAAATTGTATAAAATTGTATTTAGTCATTTAAGACATGTCAAAATATTTTTTATTAATAAATTAAAATTGAATTTTTCTCAATTTATTTTTTAATTAATTTAAGTATTTAATGTATTTAATTAATAAATAAAACATAAAAAATGAGGCAATAACCATGATGTAGTTTTCACAACGTCAGAAAGTAATATATATTATTAATATTTACTGTATTACATAATATATTCCAGGCTGTCTGATGAGCTACACTTTGTAGATGTGTGAAGTCATAAAGCACATTATAAAGTCTCATTTTCGTTTTTGAGATCCTCATGGGTTTTAATAGTGGCCTTCTGAAGAACTGCCCTGATGAAAGGTCTTTTTGTGTGTTTTAGGGTATTAAGATGACAGCACGCTGATGTGTATGTAGGTGCGTGCGCCTGTCCCGAGCTTGTGCGTCACCGTTTATAAACTCGAGCGTGTGTGCGCACACGGTGCTCGTATACCTGTGTGACTGGTAGGAATATGACGGCCAATCATAACAGGAGGACTTAAGGACGTGTTTGTGTAAGCACTGGAAATTTCTCAGTGGGAATAGCCTGTGCTTACCGAAAGCTCTGATTACGGCTGTTTGAACAGATGCTGGGCAGGAGGCAGGAGAAGGATGTGCAGGTATAAAGACACAGTCTGTGGAGGCCGAGACCCTGAACCGTCCTGCAAATATTATTTTTCAACACCTGAGCATTTTCTGAAGACCTGAATAATGACCTCTGCTTGATGCCAAATCAAAATTGTGCACAGGAGTCATTATGATCCATCAATCTGGCGAACAGAAGCGCCTCTATGTTTTTTGCTGGACATTTGTCCGAACTCCTTCTCTATTCTGTAGTTTAAAACTGGAAAGCCTTCACTGGCAGCATTTTAAAGCAGGATTTATAATGTAAAACTCATCCGTATTTTAACTTCATATGCTACAGGGGGTGCACACATTTTACATGGGAAATGACATCACTGTGGACATGAGCGTCAGGTGGTTTGATGCCTAACGCTGCAGCATTATTTTAAATGGCATAACTGTGTGTTTACCCACCAGGCTTAGGTTTCATACTTTGGCCAAATGCAATAAAACTTATAACAAAACATACCTGTATTCTCTAGAAATCCCAATACAAGCAGCACTCGGTTTCATTTGACAGCTGATACTAAGCCATGTTATTCCCAGCGGAACCTGTTTTCTTGTTGGAAATCCACTTCCTTTCTATTCTTGGGGCCCAGAAGGCTTCCAGCGAAATGTACGATCGAACAATAATAAATAACGTTTATTGCATGAAGCATGACTGGTGTGATTTGCCACTCCATCACCCAAATAAACCAACAGTGAAAGAACGTGGGTGCACGAAGTAGATCCGGGCCTGAAATATTCTCGTCTGCTCTTACAATGTGCTATACATCAGTGCTAAGAGATGCAGTACTCATCTTTCAACAAGCTATAAGCTCTAATGTAAATTCCGCCTCCTCAGCTCCCATTTTAGTCGGGTGTGAGGAGGGAGCGAGCCTGGCATACTACAATAAACACAATAAAACACGACGTAAAGGACAAAATAAATATTCCCACAGGGTGGCCTGCCAATGTTTTGAGAGACTCCAGTTTCAGTGACAACTGGAAATGTACATGTAGTACTGCAGGTGTTGGCCACATTGGAAAGAATAGAACAAAATTAATGTCAAAGTGAAGAAAAAGACAGGCAGACCACAGTGCGTCATGGTTTGAATCAGTGGATGTCAACTGGTTTTGCTTCAGGATCCAGATTTTATCCTTTATTTAAAATCACAGTTGTTGTTTCTTTTATTTTGCGTAGCTGTTCTTGATTTCTAAAAATGAGGGAATGCAACACAAACTGTCTTATTTGGCTAGTTCCTACCATGTGAAAGACGTGTGTGTACCAAAATTGTTTTTTATGGAAGCCTGTTCCCACATTTATGTGAAAAAAATTAATTGTGAGTAGTGTTAGGAAAAGCTACTTTTAAAAGTAATGCATTGCAATATTGTGTTACTCCTTAAAAAAGCAACTAATTGCGTTATAGAAGATTATTTAACATTTGTGCAACATAAGGACTTTTTGCATTAATAATAGTTAAGCCTTGGTCATTCAAAACCCCAGGTAAGCAGAATATTGAGTTATCTTCTTCACATTTTACACTGTTTATACTGGGGTAACATTCTTATTTGCAATTTCGTGGTGTCTGTGACACTGATTGGACGAATGCAGCACTCGACCCGTTTGCATGAAGGCTCTAGCATTGCATATCCTCGTATTAAATGTGACCCTGGTCCACAAAACTAGTCATAATAGCACGGGTATATATGTAGCAATAGCCAACAATACATTGTATGTGTCAAAATTATTGATTCTTCTTTTATGCCAAAAATAATCAGGAGGATATTAAACAAAGTTCATGTTCCATTAAGATATTTTGTACATTTCGTACCATAAATATATCAAAACAATTTTTTGATTAGTAATATGCAATGCTAAGAAATTAATTTGGACAACTTTAAAGGCGATTTTTTTCAAGATTTAGATTTTTTTCCATTTGTTCATATAGTTGTATCTCAGCCAAATATTGTCCTATCCTAACAAACCATGCATCAATTGAAATCTTAAAACAAATTGACCCTTAAGACTGGTTTTGTGGTCCTGGATCACAAATATTCTGGCATGTACTAGCTAATTTTTCTTAGAGGGAATTTTCTACTTTAAAGGTAAGAATTAACTTGTCTTCACTCTAATTTCACTCGCGTTTCTTCCCCTCAAACTATAAAACGAAAGGACTGTTTATACGCGGTGTTTCCAACGGTCCAAAGCAAGTTAATGTGAGACACGCCTTTGGTTGTCTGTTGCGAACTTTAGCCGTAACATTCACACTGTACACAATTAGCATCGCAATGCCGGCTTAGCAATGCAAAAGCGGTGAAGCAGGTTTTCATAACTTGAGGTGAAAAGCTGTAAATTACTTAACCTCACTTTTAAATAAGTGTGAAACGTTCCTTCAGCCGTGGTTAAAAACTCGGGGTTAAGTACAGCGCGAAAAGACCTAATGTCTTTTAAACTCACAAAATGGAGTAAACAAGATACTATGTTTTATTCTTACCTTACAGTCCACCGAAATTCCGTTCAGGTGAAAATTGATAGTACAGTCTTCAATAAAAGGTGGATACGCGATGCGAGCCGTTGTGTAAAGAGGTCACGTGCTGCGTCCGTCCAATCAATAGGCGCTTTTCTATTACAGATTACAGCAAAACTTTGGTGATATTTTATAAATGTAGATATAAAGTATTACTTCCATTAATCAATGTTATAGGAGTAAAAGTAAAGGTAATATTTTCCTCTCGCGATAAGTCATAGCAACTGGTTTTGTTGGGATTTTGACGGATTTTTATATTTAATTATATTTAATCAAAGGAAGGGTATGCGTGTATCTTTGCAGAACTGCAGCGCGGAAAGCCGCTTCTGAAACATGTGCGATATGGTTGGTATAGAACTTTTTCCTGAGTAAACGATGAGCGCCGCCATTACAAATTCTAACTTCCGATTGGATGTTCTTCTGTTCCGGTCTCCATAGGAACCTGTTCATATAGCGCTCATCTGGTTTTAATGTAGGTAATGTAGGCACTTTCATGTCATCTACACACTCATTAAACTTTGAGGAGTGAGGCACTGACAAATGACGGTCATTGCGACATTGCAAAGTGATGGCGCTGTGGAGCCATGTCTTTTAAAAAACATTTTAATAGGTTTAGCATTAGAAAAAACACGTTTTTATTGTAGTTTTGGGAAATATTCCTTTTTTGACTTCATGCAAGTGTAAAAAGTTTTTTGCAAAAATGACGTGTTTCCATTAGGCATATTTTAAATTTGCAACTTCGGTTTGCGCAATTTGAAGGGTGATGGAAACACAGCTAATATGCGAATAAGAACTTCAACCCAGGGTTTAGGAATTTACTCCGTGAAATGTCACTTTCTTAATACTCAGTATTAATCGTTAACCCACATGAATTATGAACAGTCTGAAATGTAAAGCAAGATAACCCCGGATTCCCTTTATGCATGGTTTAAAATACTTTCCCAGGGTTAATCAAAGAAACAAGAAACAAGTATGCATATTTGTGCTAGGCATGATTATATATGTAGTTGCATTTAATTAAAAAAAATTCCCTCTTATAACAGACCTTCGACCCTCCAGTTCCCATTAGTCGCTCACTCTTGTTCCACAAGCAGATGTGCAATATGGATTTAGTACTAAAGCTCAAAGCTTCACCACTAATTCGTCTAGCCGTGACAGATCTCTACATGGTGTTCTGATGTCATTCAATGATAGAAAATAGGAGGAGGCAGATAAAATTATCTGCCTCCTCTGGAATGCCTTGATGCGTGGAAGCAGCTGCCAAAGCCAGTGACGGAAGTTATGAAAGTATGCATGCCATTGATCCATCAGGCTCACCCGTGTTTTCTCAACAGCAGATCTCAAAGCTGGGGGTGAAATAATACTGGCCAATCTGCAGAATGTCAGCACGGCAGCCAAAACCAGGAGGTCCAGGCAAGCTGGGAAGGTTATGCATGAACGACAAAGGTGGTCCTTGGCCTGACCAAATGACATTGTATTGGCCGTATTATAAAAGTTTGTCTGGCTCGGATTGCTGATGCTACAGTTGGCCTCTGTTTTTTTTCCAAAACAGCACGTACTGAAGGGGAATTTATTCAAAATGAATTGTATCTGATGGTAGCGTTGTTCTATTTTGTTTTTAGCAATCCAATATTAAAACTCTGGCCAGTGTTGATAAACCAATACTTTATGAAGGTTGTACTTGTTTTTTAAGAAACAAACTGAACTCATTTTAATGCACAAACACACAGAGTGAAATCATTATGTTCGCTCTTAACAGAGAAAGCGCTCTTTAAATGGCTAAATCTTTGCCATAATTTGTCATTATCCCTTTAAGATAGTGATAAATGATGGTCACTGAAATCTTAAAATAGGCAGAAACGATTCACTTCCAAGGTTTTGTGCTAAAATACTTTGCATGGGTTCACTCAGGTCCTGTAAAGGCATTGTAGAAGACAGAGCTTCTAACTGTAACTAATAGAAATGTATTTGATCATAGGTCGTGAACGTACGGAGAAGGATTAGTTTTAAAAATCAAAAGTGCGTATATTTGACATACGTAACTCTGAACGTGGCGTTCATAGGCTCTACTGGAGTGTTTGGGTGTTATGTTTTCTCTCTTGAGTTTTATAACCTTGTTAAACTTTATCCTTTTCCCCATCTAACAGAAAAAAATCTTCCTAAAACATTGTTTTTCCTTGATCACTGCTTGCTTACATTTTTAATTCGTTTTCCAATACATGGTATCCCACTATATAATAGAATTGTACAGGCATCTGTCAAGGAAATATAAGATTGCGTTGGAAAAATGTTAAACATCGGTCAAGGTTTCCCTGCCAGAGCCGATAACAAGCCAACAAAAATGTTAAGCCTGAAAGACGGAGATGGAGGGAAAGGGAGAGATTAAGGTTTAGGAAACACACTCTTCGCTCAAAGCCGCAGGAACTCTATAAAAGTGAGAGAGTGTAAAGACTCCGCTGTAGTGAGTGTCCATTGGCCAACGTTAATGTAGACGTGTTTTTGTCAGCTTTCCCAAAGTATCATTGTGAAATCTGCACAGGCTAATGGACGGGCAATTAAAGTTGTATTCAATTAGCTCCATGGGTTAAAACTACTCTCGAATCCAAGCGAGCAGGTGGTTCTGCTTATATGTGGAAACAAAACACGTCTCTCTAAGACTATGTGATACTGTACAATCTGATCTAGTTTGACACTTTGCCACAATCCAGGGCCACGTACAGTGACAACCGAAACTTAATCCTACAAACAAGTCATGTTTCTGCTTAGACAGATGTTTTAATGTTAAAAAGGTCCATGCTTTAAGAAATAAGGTATAAGAGGAAAGCATACTTTTAAAGCAATAGTTTAATTTTCTGAAAATTTACTCACCCTCAGGCCATCCAAGATGTAGATGAGTTTGTTTCTTCATCAGAGTAGATTTGGCGGAATTTAGCATTATGTCACTTGCTCACTAAGGGATCCTCTGCAGTAAATGGGTGCCGTCAGAATGAGAGTCCAAACAGCTGATTAAAAGATCTTAATTATCCCACTTGACTCCATTTGTTTTGTACAAACAGAGCTTTTTGCTTCTCTAGATGTTGTTTGATGGACTGGAGTGGTGTGGATTACTTGTGCATTATTGTGATGTTTTTATCAGCTGTTTGGACTCTCATTCTGACGGCACCCATTCACTGGTGAGCAAGTGATGTAATGCTAAATTTCTCCAAATTTGTTCTGATGAAGAAACAAACTCATCTACATCTTGGATGGCCTGAAGGTGAGTACATTTTCAGCAAATTAAATTTTTTGGGTGAGCTCTTCCTTTATTGAATTGCCTGGTATGTGTGAATGCATCATTCACATTAAATCAGTCTGAAGCATAATTTTACAGGTCTGTACATTTTTATTAGTGAAAATGTTTCACGCTTTAAACTATGCATTTCCAGAGGTTTTGCTGTAGGTTACTGAATTTTCTAAAACCAGACTAAGCAGTAGTATAGAGAACTGCATTGGATAGAGAATTTTCAGTAAAATCATTGTTGTAAAGTGTTTTCCTAACATTAACAACAAAGCTGCATATGAATTGTTTTTTGTCTAAGCAGTGCCATAGAAAATGATGTTTTGTCCTTTTTTTCAGAGAAATTATTTGTTGCTGAAAACATTGATTTTGTTTCTCAAAAACACAAAAAGTCTTGCAAAGATAAAAAATCACTTGAAAATACTTAGTTCTGGGACCTTTTGTTTATTTTGAATATCTGCTTCCATCAGTTAACATTGTAAATTCCTGTTTGAAAAGTTTCCATTTATTTACAAAAAAAGAAAACCTGAAAGTGCAGACATAATTAAACTTTGTGGTATGGTTGATGAATTAAATTCACTCATTTTAAATGCCATGTTTAAATGTAATTATATACTTTTGTATATTTGTACAAAGAGTTTTTAAACCAGTTTTAGTTTCAAAATGGTTTACATCACAATATGCGTTACATGCTGTTACTTTGGGAAGTAACCTCCATTGGATCATGAAAAAACAACAAAACACATGTCTGTTATCCCTTCAGCACTTTCAATGCAATAGCAACATGTTTCTTTTGTAAAACAAAGATTAAAAAGAAGAACATTTACATGACATTTAGCTCAATAATAATAATAAAAAATAATATAATGACTAGACATTTACTCAAGTTTTAACACTTAAAGAAAAAAAAACTAAAAATGTGCTTCTGTTGAGCAGCTAATAATGTGAGGACAAAATCATCAACCTGTTGAAACACTCTGGTGAGCAGTGGTGTATTTTCACCAGATATAGTCTCTGCACTAGTGACTAATCCAACACTTGTAAAACATCTACTATGATATAATTAAATATTTATTTGTTGCTTGTACTTAAATGTATTCCAACAGAATACACTAATAATATACTAAATGGCTGTCAATGGAGACAGATGTTTTTAGCAGCCAGAGGGTGTAGTTATGACATCTACCAGCAGGGGCAAACTGAGCCAAATGTATTAGTAGAAAAGGCCTAGTTTTGAAGAGGACACCTGCATTTGACTAAGAAACCCGAGGAGTTTTATTGGCACATCGACACAGGTTTGTGTAAACAAAGAAATACAAAAGCAACAGTGTTTGTTTGTTCTGAATTCCTTAAGATGTTAATAATGATCTACATGACAGGGCTGTGCAAAATTCAGAATGGAAGAATATGCTTTCTTTTAACTCATGAGTGTGATTTGTGTTGGCCATATCTAACAGGAAGTTTAATGGAGTAACAGGAAGAGAAAATTGCTGAATCGCAATTCATCACAATTAATGCATCCTGAGAAATGAAGTGTTTTTCTATCCTGGTTAACAGTGGAAAACTATTCCACTCATTAAATATGATGGAATATATATATATATATATATATAGATGTGGATTTCATAACTGTGAATAAAGTGTAATACAAAATTTAAATACTGACAGAAACTTTGAAATTGCAATCCCAATAAAATAGATTAATGGCACTGATGTTTCTTGTGAAATGACCTTTTGTTATTGAAATATAAGGTTTACCATATAACATTTTAATTTCCAGTTAATTTCACTGTAAAAGAAAAAAAGAAAAATAATCCATAAACATGGGACACAATGTTCGGTATTAATATGAAGAAATTTTCTGTATTGGTGTTTTGTCTGTATTTTGGATTTTGCATTGCATTGTGTTTTAGAGTTAATGGAAATTTCCATAAAATTAATAGACAATGTCCTGGCAGATTTTTTTTTTTAAATGGCAGTTTTTAAAATTTATTTTTAATTTTGGTTCATTTGAATTCTACTTCTATACATCGACATTCAAATTGCAGTTCTGTTTTCTAACACAATTCAAATGCAAGAGCTAAACTGGAATTTAAAACATTATCACTTAATTCCTGAATGGTGCACAACCCTGTTCCGTTCTGAATGCAAGTGTATAGGCTAGTGTTTATATAAAAAAAAAAAAGGTCAACAAAAAGGAAATCATACTCTTAGGCCAAATGGTTCTTTCAAAGAAAGTCTGAAAGTCATGAAGACCCAAAATGTTTTTATTCTGGTTGCTCTTTGAAAGTCTTCAGAATAGCTCGCTACCTGCAACCACAGCTCTCCACCACCATGTCCTCGTACTGCTTATACACCACATTATTGGCCGAGTCAATGTAGAGGATACTGATGGGGCTGAGTCTGGTCGGGACGCAGCAGGTCGGCGGTGTGGATCTGGGATCCATGGAGTTCATGAGAGTCTGGATGATGGCGTGATTGGTTGGCTCCAGATGGGAGCGGATGGGAAAGTCACAGACGCCGTCGCAGTGAAAGGCCTCGTACTCCAGAGGCGCGATGATCCAGTCGTCCCAGCCCATTTCCTTGAAGTTGACGTGCAACTGCTTGCGGTTGCATCTCTGTTTAAGATTCTTGGGTGGTTTTTTCCCACGTGGCAACGGTGCCCGACGCATCCGCCGCTGGGTGAAGAGGTACTCGTAGACGGTCTTGTTGTTGTGGCCCGACCGGGCTTTGATCTCGTTGTAAAACAGCCCTCGCTTTTTTGTACGCCCAAACACCACAAAGAAGGCTTTTTCCTGATTTTGCCTTCCCGTCCGACCCAGGCCGAGCAATCGCAAGTCAAGCGGTCGGCCTTGATTGACGGCGTCCAGCTCGAAGCAAATCTGAGGAGCGTTTCTAAAGTTCTTGAACACTTTCCAGATGTCAAACACTTCCCAGTATGGGGCGCTGTGAAGGTCGATAGATTGAGTCTGCAGCAGGATGGGTTTGTGCTTACCTGAGGCACAGGTGTACAGTCTCAAAGCTGCCACGCCCTCAGTTAACAAGGCCTTACGAGAGTCCATATGTTTCTTTCGGAGGATGCGCAGCTCTGCGCCCAACAGACCCTCCTTCTCCATTGAGCTGATGTTGAAGAGGTACCACTGACGTCTCAGCAGGGGCACACGGTCATCTGCAAAAATTAAGGTCAGGGGTCAATAAAAATTGTTCTTCCATTGGTTCATTAGTTTCATTTTACAACTTGTTTTTATCTAGCATAACAAACATTTTTTACAATTTTCATGTACCATTTTTATAATAATTCCATGTTTTTAATGTTACCATGCTATAACCATGTTCTTGTACAGAGTATTAGGGTAATGTTAAATAGCTTTGGATATCAGCAATGGTATTAACTAAAATTTTAGACACAAACTATGGTACTACCATGTTGTTTTACATTTTCTGTGGTAATACCATGATTTTTATGGTGATTTACCATAAATAATACCCTGGTTTTTGCACATGATATTTAAATAATACAGTGTTGCTTTTACATGTTTAGTGTTATATAATAGTATTATAATTATGTTATAATTATAGTGTTACCATGTTTTTTGGATACGATAGGTTTTGCACTTGGACATACACAATGATTTTACCATGTTTTTTGGACACAAGTTTTTAACATTTACAATAGGATTATGATTTATCATGGTTTTGTACTTGAACAATACAATACTAGCACAACATAAAAAAGTAGTACGACTTGATTCTCATGTACCATTTGTATAATAATTCCATATTTTTTGACGTTACTATGTTAATACCATGTTCTTGTACAGAGTATTATGGAAATGATGAATAATTTTGGACATCTGCAATGATATTATCTGATTTTAGACACAAACTATGGTACTACCATGTTTTTTTTTATTTGATGTGTTTTTTATGGTAATTTACCGTAGTAATAGCCTGGTTTTACACATGCTATCAAGATAATACAATGTTGGTTTTACATGTACTATGGTAATACCAAGCTTTTTTGTACATTTACATTGGTAATACTGTGTTTTTGCACAGTAAAATATATTTTTTATTTGGATGTACAATAATGTTTTTTGGATACAATATCAAGTTTTTAACATTTACTATAAGATTAATATAAATTACCATGGTAATACCATGGTTTTGCACTTGGTGTTGGAACAATACAATGATTTTATGTGGACATGCACAATGGTTTTACCATGTTTTTTGGACATGATATCATGGTAATATTTTGACTTGTTAGACATTTCTCACGGTAATGGAGTTTTGGATATGCATCATACCAATACCATGTTTTTAGACATTTACCATGGTTATACCATTGCACGTGGTGTCAGGGTAATACTATGTTTTTATTTGGACATGTATAGTGGTGTTACCATGCTTTTTTGGTCACAATACTATTGTTTACAATACTATTAACATTTACAATGATTTACTATAGTAATACTATGTTTTTGTTCACATTGTATTGTGATAATACTATGTTTTAATGGTAATGATAATACAGTGATATCATGTGCAGTAAACACCATATTACATGAATAAGGCAATCATTCAGGAACGTGGAATTCCAACTGACTCCATCACTGTACTTTTTGTAAGGGACGACATTTGTTTTTAAGAGTAAAAGAGTAAAATGACCGGTCACTTTGATCTTTTCTACCAGCAACACAGCTAATATTTTCCATAATCAAAGCTCACACATAGTGATTATGTGTGTGTCTAAGAGAGAGAGCACTTTCTCTCTGCAGGCAATGCAATATGAAGGCAGTGCATTATGAAAATCAAAGGTTTCATTTTATCCAAGAACAGTTTGCTTTCAATAGACTATTAAAACCAGACGACCTCGGCCTGGAGACCACAACATACTGTAAACACAGCATTATTATCAACCTGCAGCTATTTACCAGTGGGCCTACCACCGTGACATATGGCTTTCACTAACATAGGCTGAAAAGACCATCTGAAGCGCATGTGCAACTGAGAGTGCAACTGATTAGCGCTGTATGAGTGTGTGTGGAGACGTAAATTACACCAAATGGATGTGCAGGACATGATGTGTGGTGCATTTTTAAACTTAGAGAAATAGTTATAACTTATAAACTCCATTTACTTCCCTTCATGTTGATCCAAACCTGTATGACCTGTATGATCTCCAAAATGAGATATTTAGCAGAATGTTCCATGCTGCTCTTTTTCATGCACTGAAAACCTCCTTTTGTGCTCCACAGAGGAGATCATACAGGTTTCAAGCAACGAGTGTAAGTAAATGATCATTTGTAAGAAAACTTTTCCTTTAGGTGAGGGAAAAATGCATGCATTTCTCTTTCTCAGTGTCTACAGAGGATGTGGTAACTATAAATCTGTGAAGGGCATTTCACACGGCATAAACTAAAACCATTCAAAGAGGAGCCAGCCTTGGAGCTACATAAAGCAGGGCCATTTAAATGCCACTTTAAACAGATTTACTTTGAAAAAATAAAAACATATTGAGGCCACCTACTTGTAACCGGCCCAGGAGTTTATTTACTTTAAGCAGAGGTCCATCAAAAGTCTTATGCCAGATGCATATTGACACAGTTGGTTTGGGTCAGAAGCACGGATTAAAAAAAATGATTTTGTCGATTTAGTGTGCAGTGTAATACTAAGCAGAAATAAGATGTTTTCAAAATATATATCCACTGACTTTTCTTTTGTATAAACAGAAAAGGACAATTTAGCCTAAATGCAGTAGACTTCAAATGGGTGGTTGACGTGAAATTTCAAGCAGTGACAGCAGTATCCTGCTGTTTGAAAACCTATAAACATTTTCCTTCTGAGTTTTTTGAACAGTTATCATACCTGCAGTTTTTATGGGTTTGTATTATTTGAGAAACTATATGGAATATAAACTTAATGGAACATTTATTCTCCTAAATAATTCATTTTTCACACCACAAGACTATAAAGTGGACTTCTAAAAATCTTGAACATTATAATATACATATATTCAGGAAAAAAAAGGATATAGTACACTGACTCCATTGGGGCATGTTGTCACAATATATGTGGTAAGTTGTCTAATTATTGGCTTTTCATATATATATATGTATATATGTATATATATATATCAGCTAAATAATACATGAAACAGCAAAAATGTTACACACAAAAACAAAAAATAAACCATTGTGATTTGATTGTTCATCCATTTGTCTAACAACTGCATAAAACTATGAAATACATATGAAATATTACACTTTAAATATTAAATATTTGAAACCAGTATTCAATACCGCTGCTAGAAGGGAACAGAACGGCCCTTGTGACAATTTACCAGTGTGACAACTTGCCCCTGTTGTCTCTATAATGCATACAACAGAACTCTCCAATGCGAACCAGAATAAACAGGCATACCTTGTCCTCGATCTACAAAGCTTGTGATGGTATTGGCCATCCCAGCCTCCTGTAGGACACTAGTATTGACCTCTCCGCTGGTCAGTGACCAGTACAGAGACAGCATGTAGTCATGGGGCGTCACTAAAGGGTGTTTGGGTTCCTCGCTGTTCTCCAACTTTACCGCGTCTGACGCTTTCAGATGCGCAGGTGCCCTCTCGATGCTTTTCCTTACGCCAGCGTTAGTCTGACCAGCCCTGAGTGCAGCCGGCGCGGCGGATTTCTGTGCCGAAACTCCTGTATTGTGTCCCGCTTGGTGTTGGATGCTGGAAGAGGATGCGACTCGCGCCGCATCCTTGGGTACCCAAGAGCGCGCTGCCTCCCTGCGCCCCAAACTCACAGGGACCACGGCCCGAGCCGGGTTACTCTCGGCCTTTATCAGAGGTGGACCGGCCCGGATGCGAGAGATCTTCGCGTTGTCGGAGGGCTTGACGAGCGTCGTGACGTTGCGCGCCTCCGGTAACCGTGAACTGGGTTTGGCCGCTCCGGCGCCCCTGTGACCGGCCACTCCAGCGATGGAGAGCGCCTGCGGGATGAAGTCCAGGTATAGGAGAGTCCAAAAGCCCAATAAAAGAGGGAGACTAGTCAGAACTTTCATCCTCTGATCTTCCTCTGAGTTTCGGTGATGGAGAAATGACCAACGGCTCTACCATGAACGGGTTTGGAGAGGTAAAAATGAAGCTTTGGAAACGTCTGATCGATTATTCTGCGCAAATCATTGCCATGAGACCCTCTCTTCAGAACCATAGTGATCCAGCTCTCTGTCGGAGTGGAGATCCAGGAGTAGGTACAAAAGCGCAGTGTCTCTCGGTGAAGTCCGGAGGTTCTGCTTGATATCTTGTAAGAGACTTGTTTAAAATCCCACTTTTTCCAAGAGGGAAGGATGGCGTAATGCGCTCTCTCGCTCGCTCGCTCTTTCTTTCTCCGAGTTTGAACATGGTCCAGTGAAAACAGCACGCACACACACACACGAACCTGCAGGTGCTTAAGTTGTGCGCAAACCTGAGCGCAGGAATTGGAAGCGGAATTCCAACGCAAACTGGCTTAATTACTCTCTGATGTCATGCTGTCCAGATTTATTCAACTGCAATATTTCTTCTTAAAGCATGAGTCATTGAATACATAAAACCAAAAGCTTTGCATTAGGTCACCAGAATAAAGCACTGCTTAGGGTCCTCGATTAATGAGTCACGCGTCAGATCTGATATGCAAATGATCTATACATTAAACATGATTTGATACGCAAACTTTCACTCAGAAATCGCTAGTAAATTTCACAATTATTAACAAAGAATCAGCAAGCAACACATTAAACTCAACATTCAATTTTGAAATCGAAATTCTGAAATATTTCTTGTAAAAAAAAGGGTTGTTTTAGTTCTAACTTATAAAATATAATATGATTTTTATTAATGCACTCTTAAGAAATTAAAAGTTGTATATAACCAAATTAACAGGAAAAGTAAAAAAAATTATTAAAGTAAAAGATAATTGCATATTTTCACTTTTTACATTGTACTGTATAACCAGAAAATCTATAATAATAATAAAGATAATAAATGTACTAATGTACGTCATATTGCATATTTAATTATAATATTAAAGGACATTATTTAATATTATATTGTATCTGTCATTTTGTGTATTTATTTCAAATAAACAATAAATAAAATCAAGAAATAAAATACAATTTTATTAAAATTAAATTAAAAGTGGCTAAATAATTAAAATCTAATTAATAAATAACAAATAATTAATAAAGAAATAAAGAAAAGACAAATATATATATATATAACTTTTTACAATGTACTGTACAACCAGAAAATCTAAAATAATAAATGTAGTAACATATGTCATGTTGCATATTTAATTATTAAAAGACATTATTTAATATTATATGCTGTCTGTCATTTTGTGTATTTATTTCAAATAAATAAAAAATAAAATCAGGAAATAAAATAAATATAGATAAATATAATTAAATAAAAATAAATGGATAAATAATTTCAAATATACAGATAAATAAATTAATAAATAATATTTAGAAATAATTAATAAATTAATTAATAAATCAATTAATTAATAAAAGGCAAA
>JAHKKF010517601.1:14846-27346 GCA_019740295.1 Labeo calbasu | reverse complement strand
TTGTGAATAAACTGACAAATTAGAGGTCGAGAGATAATGACATGAATAGATGTGCAACCAAAACATGCTCTTTCATTGAGTGAGAGCACTGGGTGTTTGGTAATTACACACTTGTCCATTTACTTGAGTTGACAAATCTGATTGTGTGTTTGTTGTTTAAACTGAGTGTATTTAAGATGCCGCTGTGTGCGAGGACATGAGTACTGTATGGCGTGAAATGTGCTGTGTCTTTTGATGCCGTTAATTACATTCCTGTGTCATTCAGTCAGGCTGGAGACAGGGCTCTCTGTATCTCTTTGGCAATCTGTGATTATCGTGTTTGGTGCCATCTCTCTTTGCTCTCAGTGTGGTTTCTCTTCCTCACGGAGCATTTGATTCCTGTCTCTTTCCTCTTCCAGTACTCATTTGTGAGGCTTAGTCATTTTGTGTGAGAAATCCGACTTCTCTCACACTTCTTTTGTTTCATTTTACCAGGCAAAATTGGATCATGTAGCTTCTCAGCTTTGCAGTCTTTGCTACCTTTATTATTAGGGATGCATAATGCACTTTTTTGAGTGCAAGTGTTAATTCTTTTTGCTCATCCGTGCTGATATGATATTGTGCTCTGCAGTGTTCCTTAAAAAGTCTTCAACTATGCCTTATGTAAACTTTCAAAATTTAGGGGCGCAAAAAGTCTTAAAAATCTTAAATAAATGTCTGTTTTATCATTAGCAAAAGTTGTAAATTTGGGGATGAACAGGAACAGGTATGATAAGGTTGGTTCATGCTGTCCTAAGGGAGTTCTGAGCGTAGTATGGTGTGGAGCGACAGCAATTTCCCCTACCCACCTGAAGTAATCTGTAATCAATCCGTTCCAGTTTGGGATTTTCATTTACCGCTCCTCACTCACTCCCAAAATGCCCCATAGCAGAATATTCGCCTAGCTATGCTATATTATAAAGGGTTTCTACTATGTGTATGTGTTTTTGCTTTATTTCTTTTTCATTTTTAATATCACAAGCATCTGTATGCATGCAATGTATCCAAAAAAAATAAAACAAAAAACTTTAGTTTGTTATTATGCGTTATGTTTATGAAGGAGTACCCATACTGTTCATATACTTGAGCTGTTAGGTACTCAAGCAATTTAAAAGTGCTCACGGACATCCCCACAAGGCGGTTCACATTAATTTTAATATTTTAATATAACTTGTAGGCAAATGTTGTTTGTGTGTAAATGCTGATACTATTTTTTTTTATATGATTAAAAAACATTAATATATTAAGAAGTGTATTATTACTCTATAAAATTCTATGGGATGAAAATAAATAAATAAATAAATAAATAAATCTGAATCTGATTTTTCAGAAAACCGTATTCTGCCATATGAATGCGTGTCCAGCCATTTGAGTAAAAGAGTCTTTTATACATTGTGTTTTTAGATTGTGTGAAACTTAGCAACTGCATAGCATTTAAATGTTTTCAAACAATTTATTTTTTTTAAACCGCCATTCATTTAAATTAATGTTTATTCCAACAAATTTTGTTTGTTGCTGTCACTTAATATCTAGGTGGCTAACACAGAATAATTTGTCTTAGAGTGGGAAGCTTTAAACAGATCATTTCATGCTTGCACCATATGGCTCACCATATTTCTTTATAGAAAATGATGTATGGGTTTACAGCTTTAATTCAGTTACATTCTAAGTTTTATTTTATTTTGTTATTTTATTTTGTAATGTAAAATGAAAAATTTTATTGTGTTTGTAGGTAAAATGTTATTTGACTCAGCAGACTACTAATGTCATTATTGTCGGCATGGTGATAATTTTTAGGGTAGCATGTAATGTTTTCATAAACGGTTATCTATCCACTGTGCATTATTAATAACATTAGATACAGTACATGTGTGTGCTGAATAAGTAGACGACTATGAAATGCATGCAATGGAGGCAGAGATGAGTGCGTGTATTACACACTCTTGTGCATCCTTGCTCTCAAGTAGAAATTCCATGAATCCTTTTTCTTTTCATCTATCTATCTATCTATCTATCTATCTATCTATCTATCTATCTATCTATCTATCTATCTATCTAAACAACACCCAAATTAAACATGCTAAATTCAGGGCTGGGCATCGTTTGAACGTCAAATCCAATTCCGATTCTGCTTATTGATTCTGAATTTCAGTTCTAATACGGTAAAAAAAAGAAAGTCAGACATTTAGATGTCAAACGTTACATATTTCTTTTAACATTAAATTGTAAAAGACAAGTAAACAGTCAGTAATAAAATATGAACAAACAAATCAATTAGCAATACAAAAAAACAAATTTCATGCACACAAATTCAAATCAAAAGTTTAAAAAGACTGCATAATTTTCTTTTTGTAAATGAAATATTACAGTTTATTCACTGGAGTTTGGAAAATGGCAATAAAATATGACGAGAACTCAGAGTTAAACTGTGTTAGAACAAATTCATCTTGATATCACAAATTAATTACAGTCAAACCAAAATTTTTCAGACACCTTCAACAATTCTCACATTATCACATTTTATTTGCTAGAGTTTAGAAAATGTTAATAAAATATGACAAGAACTCAAGTGTTAAACTGTGTCCGAACAAATTCATCTTGATAATGTCAGACATCTTTGATAGAAAGGCATGTAACAAAACATGGTCAGGTCAAAGTGTCAAATCAAATTTTTGGTTCAATCAGTTTTACTGGTAGTCCACTGCATGAAGAATTTTTGGGTGTAATATGTCACAGTTGACTTTATTTTTGCTATTTTCACTTATATAAATGAACTATAGTGTCCTGCACTCATAAAAAAAAAATATAATGAATTAAATAAAAAAAATAAATAAATTATATCTGGTGTCTGAATAATTTTTGGTTTGACTGTAGATTAATCCTCATTAAAGTTATGAAACATACTCAATTAAGATCAGTGAATGATTTTCTCTTGTTCTTTGATTAACATTAATGACAAGCAGCACATATTTATTAGGCTGCTGTCTCTGTGCTTGCACTTCAAATGTGTGCACAGCACGCAAAACAGTGTGCAAATTCTCTCCCTTCTTGTGCTTGAATGTTTTAAAATCAAATTAAAATGTGAATCGTTAGGCTGAATCAAAATGCATGTCTCATCGAGTCCCCGTTTCTTGAAAATTCGGAACCAGGTCTAAAATGGAACTGCTTCTCAAAACTCAACCCTAGCTATATTTAATCAAACTTCCTGCTGTGCTTAAGAGAGAGAGGGCAGTTTATGAAAATGCACATACAGTTGCTTGTTTGTGCTTTCCAGGGCTCTACAGTCCGACTATTTTAGTGATTTGAAAAAGCTTCTTTGCAGCCACACTTCTAGCTTTGTGATACTGATTTAATTTGATTGCTAACACAGTTTTTATGTCTTATTATTCTAATTGATTTAGGAACAATTTAGGAATTTGACATGATGACACAAGAAGACACCTTTAATTTTACAGTTAGGGTTTGATTTATACGGTATACGGTAGCTGACCTGCAAAGTTTAAGTTGTCTATCAAGCGTTCCAATGACAGCTGAACTTGTGCATGCAAAAGTGTTCGTAATACAAAAATGTTATTGTGAAAGGTCCACTCAAAGCCTTATCTTGTGTACAACAGTAGCTACTGCTGAGGTATAAACAACAGCTCAGACAAAGCCTTTGCATTTATCATTCACACACACAGCCTGACAAGGTTAGCATGTCACCCATTTGCCTACCCCATTTTCATCCCCACTTAAATATGTAACTCAAATTGAACCATGTAAAATGGCAGCTTGACTGTGGAGGATGTATCATCACTAGTGGATTTTTTGTAGGTTTGAGGACTGTTCATCTGCAGCTGCATATGAATAAATGAGATAAGCGAACCAAACAGACAGGTGGAACACATGGAGGCCATGTCTGCTGAAAAAGGAGGGGAATCTCAGGTAGAGAGAAGTGCATCAAGGCTACAAACTGAGACAAACAAAAGCAAAGAAATTGAAGTGGCCTTAAGGCCAAACTTATCAGGCTTCTACATTCCACGTGCGTGTGTTGAGCGGTTATCGTCTCTAATGAATTCTCTACAAAAGAGGGATTATTTTCATCACCTGAATGATGTGCATTGCTTCAAGAGCAGCAATTTTAGTGTTAGATGTGCCATTTTTACATACTAGTTGAAATGCCTTTTACATGTAAAATATGACTTGTATGTTTGTTGTAATGCAAAGAGTGAAACAAGCATATCCATTCAAGAATAAAAGGATTTATAAATGGATTTTATCACTTTTTAAAATTAACATTCTTCTTCCATGCTTTGGAGGTCAATATTATTTTTCCCTGTTAATAGCTTCCTTGCAATTCATTGGACCTCTTAGTGTAAGAGCTTGTATAAAAATAATTTACAGGAATGTAATAACTCCAGCTGAAACGAAAATAAAACTAGAGCTGTTTTCTAAGAATTGTATTGAGGAAAATATGAAATATCCAAGGGTATTATTGTTATTAGGTAAAGAAAGAAGGAAAGAGAATGGGTCCCCTCTAGTACTAGAAGAGAGAGTATAAGTGTATTGAAGTAGTGAGATATATTGATGTGCTGTAGAGAAGCTGTTTTACTCTCTGTGAAGAAGTGTCCATTCACAGCGCGCTGTGCTACCCTCCCTCCCAGCTCACCCGATGAAACACCGGCTTCACGTTGAATCCTAATGCTCGTTCACACAAAGCTATGCTTAGAATGCTGACCTTCTGCAACTACGTTCCATCCCTCTCAAAGCCCAAAACAATTTATAAACAACGCACCCAGAGGCCTAGATGCACACATGCTTGCCAACTTAATCAGAACCAGTCTCTAAACAGAAACCTTACACTGAAGCAGTGCTATCAAGTGCAGATCTGCACAATTAATTTTTCTTTAGTTTTATTACACTGTATAATAACACACACACAAAAAAAGAAATATGGACATTTACAATTATACATTGTCCAAAATACTGTATGCACATGTGCCTGATAAAAACGAGAGCAAGCGGAGCCAAATCAGCCAATGCCAAAGAAAGAAACAGTCATTCCCAAGAGAAGACAGATATTCATCATAAGTTTCAAGACGTTATGGTGAGTAATGAGTGCTGAAATTATTCTCCATAGATTTAGCTTTAGCCCAGTATATGTGGCAAATGATCATACATTTATTGGTTTCACATTTATGTTTTTTCCTGTTATCCCATACTTATATTATGGTAGCCTATATTTTTATTTTCCTCGTGTCATATGTGTATAAAATACTGTTAGATTTGCTTCTGAGATTTATGTGGAGTGTACTTATTCAGATCTGTCATGTGACCGCTGAATACAGTGTCGTTTAGAGCGCATTTGGTGTTATTGCCTTAAATAAGCCTTATAATATGAAGCATGACAAGTTCATGCTTTTTGTATTCATCCATTCGTTTTTTTTTAATCACTCGTGTCTGTAATTTTAAGCGGTCCTGAAAACTGCACAAATATATACCATAAATATATTGACACTGTATATCTCAGTCTCACTATATAATTAACTTCTGTTCTCTCACTCATCAGATGCACTGCATGAGAACTTTATTAATTGTCTCTTTTTTTGCAGGTTTTTATCTTACAGTGTCAGTTTCATCACTACAGTGTCACTTTCGAAAGTTTTCCTCGCCACATCAAGATATCTTGTTATGTAGAACACTTAATCGTATTGTTTTTGGTATTCAGTGTTTTTCTAATTTAAAATTAGAAATGTCCTTTGGAGTTGATTTGTTAATAAAGTGAAGTGATAAAATGTCAGTTCTGTTATCAGTGTTCTGTATTTTGTTTAGTGCATTTCTTGGAATTCTAAGGATCTATCTGCATTCCTAGCGCTTTTGCGATATTGAGCTTTAAACTTTTTGCATTCCATAGACTTCTGTAAATAGAACCCTTTATGTTTTCTAAAGAAAGGCCCAAAATGTACACAGCTTACAAAAGAAACATCACATAACATGTAAATACGTTGTCACAGAATAAGAATAAGTAAATAACTCAGTTTTGACAAAAATGTCAGATATAACCTTATAATTCCAAGGTGGAAAAATGTAAAAATGTTTTTTTGGGCCAACAAGATAGCTCAACATATTTTCTGATTGAGCCAATGTTAATAGACTGTTGCCATAACTGATAAAATTCAATTCACAGAAATACAATTGGACCAACTGAACAATGTAGATGGAGAGTTGGAGTTGTCTTAATTTTTTTAGTGTATCTGTTTGTTTTTTTAAAATTATACAATGCTGAGCATTTGCAGTTAGACCTGAGTAGTGTAAAAATTGTTTTTTTTGGCAAAGTTATGGTCAGAGCCCTTATTCTTAATTTTGACATACATTTTCAGTTTACACTTTACACTTTTAATAGACAAATATATTGGTTCAAAATAAGCATTTTTATGGTTATTGGTATCGGTCATTTTCCAAACCAGTTTGTCGATAAATGAATGTAAAAGCATTCAAAGAAAGTTATTGTCAGAGCCCTTGTTATTCTTAATTTTGACACAAATTTTTATTTTTACACCAGACGTATATTGGTACAAAATCAGTTATCGATCTGTAATGATCTGTATTGGCATCGGTCCTGAAAAACACTTAACGGTCGACCCCTAGTAAAAAAGTAGTAAAAGTGAATGTGTGTCTTACAGTTGTTTTTAAAATATTTTTAATTTTTAAAAGTACAAACTAAGCTTAACATTACCTTACTGGTTATTATTTGAGACCGTGTGTGCGCAGATGACTCTAAATGTTTGCTAGCTCTGTGTATTTTCAGTGTTTGACAAAAAACTTAAATAACTCCCACACCCAGTAATGTAACAGTAATGACTTGGACGACATTATGAAAAGTGTCTTTTCAATGATCATACATAGCAGAGATGTGGAATTGCTCAGTCTGACTTCTGACCTCCTAAGTGGTCCCATGAATGATTCAATTTTGCAAAAGAAAGTTTTTTTTTCGTTCTTTTAGTTTATGAATGAAAATTCACTGTGTGTGTATATTCTACATGCACGTCTACGATTCATCCGTTTCATTCGTAATTTTATATTTTTGACCTCGGATTTTTACTCAAAACATCACAACTCAATTTTCCAGTGAAATGTCAGCCTTCTCTTTAAGACATTCTTTACCAGATTTTAGTCTGCTTAAATACTGACGTTTTCTTGCAGTCGACTTCAAGCTTACATTCAGCCAATCTACCTCTATACAATCAACAACCGACTTATTGAACTTAAGTCCCCACCCTGCTTTTTTTTCTTCTTTTTTGATAATCCGTTTCACTTGGATGCACATCACAATACAAAAGAAAAAGATCCGTCACTAGTTTGGTTTCATCGCGACTTAAGTGGTAGACTTGACTTCCGCAGACTTTTTTTTAGTCTTTATCGTTTGCTTTTGTCCTTTTCTTTGTTCCTTCCTCCTAAGTTGCTATTGTCATATTCAGCAGCGCAAACCCATTATAAATAGTCTTTATTGGTGAGCCATATGATATGCACAATCCACACGGACCCTCTTTGTCCTTGTCAACTCAAGTGTTTCTATACAATCAGTGATGACATTTGAATGGATACATTTAAAGAGTGACTCCTTGCAGTGGTTCAAATCAAATCTCCCAGCAGCATATTACATGATTTCTCCTGTCTCACAAAAGTCTATTTTCACTGAAAGGAAGCTTCGAGCGCTCGCTGTTTGTGCAATACAAGCCTAAATGAAAGTGAAGCCTAATTTATTATAGAATGAAAGCGCTTTGTTGTTTTTATAAAGGGTAATGTAATTACTTCGTACTTCAATTTAAGATTACAGATTGAGGGATAGACTAAAACACTAACATTATAATGGACCCTTCACAATAGAACCACCCACTCCACCTGACAAAGCTCTCTTCTTTTCAACGAGTAACTGCTTTTTTTTACATTTAAACAAATGACTTGACTTCACTGACACTTAAACTTAACAAAATAAACATATAGGGATTTTTAGCAGGACTGGCGGAATAGCCATCCACAGGATTTGGAAAAGAGCGACTAGTTTATAAAGTGGCTTTTAGCTGCCTATGTTATATCTCATTATATATTAAGAAGCATTTTTATCAGTAATATACAAACGAGTGCACATAAGGTCCTCTAGCAATCTTGGCGATATTATAAAAACAATAAAAGAGTTCATAATATTCTTGGATGCACTTTGCATTGCTTTGGGGCCGTTTCTGTTTATGCACACATGCATGTAAATGACTGATTTTACCACAGGTAGAAAGCGCTCTAACACTCTCACCCTGCGCACATGGACCTGAGACAGGCGCCTGCATCAACACACGGGGCACTCTGCTGAGAGCTGTTTGGGGCGAGAGAGCACGATTGTTCATCCTCTTCTTGTTTATCCCGTAATCCTCTCTGGGGTTTCTGTTGCATTGATAAATTTTCTTGTTTCCACCAGCTTTGTGTCTCACTGCTCAATAGTGGTGCAGACAGCCGGGGACCCCACCTGCGTCGAGCCATCACAGACTTGGATCAATGCTCACACATGTACACACGCACACACATCCCTCTCAGCCTCCAAAAGCAGCATGCATGTCAACTACCTTTTCTATCCAAGATTTCACTCTTCCTCCAGTGTGCTGTTAGTGCAGATTTCCGTAAACTATTTAAATGATTCTCTAAATGTGTAAAACATGCCATTCGGAAACTTTTTTTTTTCTGCTCCTCTCCATCTGTCACCCAAAGAAAGAGAGAATGGAGATTGTCATTGGTCCTGACCCCAGACCGAGGAGAAATGCTGATTAGGTTGATTTGTGCGGTGTTGTTCTGCTCCAGATGGGCTGTGCGTTATGCAGGGTAAACAGAAGCAGGCTGTGCTGATGAGAGTCAGAGAGTCCTCGTACGTGGCCGCTGAGGCCGTGCTAAAGAGCTTGGGCTTAGACACGCACGCTGACAGAGTGACTGCATGTCACACATGCTCAGCTCTCTCTGAAAGACACAGACCAACGCTTATCTGCTGTAATTAGGAAAAGCCAAAACTTCCTTCTGTGTGCACTAGAGAGGATTAAGTGGGACTCCTTTATTTGTTGTTAGTTTGTTTCACAGAATTTATATCTGTAGGTCAGAGATAAAATGAGTCAAGTTAGTGAAATGTTTGATTTTTATGGTTGTTTAAAGCAACGCATTAATTGATGATCTGTAATCTAGGTTGTAAGGTCTGTTTCATCATATTGGGTTTTTTAAATAATGAGTTTAATTCTCACGCCACAGTGATTCTAATGCAGTGCATGTTTCATCTTTTATATAAATAGCCAGGCATGTGCAGTTGCAATCGAAATTATTTAACCCCCCCAGAGACTGCAGTACTTTATAAATACAAGCTTTTCTGAAGATCCAGCACTTGCATCTACAACAGTTTACTGGCATATTAAAAGTGATAATGTCAATATATAATGTAATGTTTTTGAGTTATAGGATTTTTTAATAACACAGCGTCATAATTATTCAACCCCTATACAACATTGCTGTTTTAAGTCACCTGTTTTTATGGTGGGGAACAAAATTGTCTTAAAACACAATTAAGCCGTTAGAAACTATTTAAAAAAAAACAACAAAAAAAACTGAATTAGCTTGGGGTGTCCATGCATGTGCTGAAGTTGAGTAGCAAATATGGTAAAATCAACTGAGCTCTCACAGAAGCTATAGAGAAGAAATCGTTTTATTATATTGGAAAGTCTAAGACTACAACCTTATTACTTAAAGTTTTTAGTTTAAAGTGTGTTTTGATGAGAGCAACTGAGAAAAACCTGCAATGTACAGCCAAGACTTGCAAGGTGACCCGATGAAAGGAGGAAAAACATTTCAGTGCAGAGTATAACAAGAAAACTAGACCAGTGTGACCTTCATGTTGAGGCATCTTGCCGAATACCACTCTTGAAGAACAAAAAGGCTGACTTGAACATGCTAAAATTAATTTGAATAGACCTGTAGAGTTCTGGAAGAATGTTTTATGGAGTGATTTGACCAAACTGAAACTTTTCGGACATATGGATCAGCAGTATGTCTGGTGCAAAAAAAAAGGCAAAGCTAATAAACAGAATACCATCTCTGTGGTCAAACATGCAGGTGGGCCAGTCCTGTTATAGGGTTGTTTTACTTTAGCAGGAAATGGAAATCATGATTGTATGAGAGACATCATGGATTCTTCAGTATCAGGTCATTTCATCCCAAAGTATACATGGGTGTGCACATGTCAACCTTATCATGAAAAAACAAAGTTTTTACCATAAGTTTTTAGTATACTGATAGCACAGATCTCAGCATTCGGTGGTTCAAATACCCATGTAAGGTCTCTCTTAAAGTCTGGTGGTAAGTGCTATTTTCAGGCTTGTCATATCCATAACAGTACATATTCCTCATAAATAGATCCATCAAAATTAAAGTTACAGCTATGCGTTCTGTGCAGAGCTATCTCTTCTCCATTTGTTGGGTATTATTGCGTCTGGTTTGTACATTTTAAATCGCAGAAATCCTACAAAGCATGTAGTCTCTTGAAAACTGTGTCCTTTTTTGTCACTTCCGTAACGCATGATTATTTCCCTTTTTTAACATGGAAAACTTGTGCTTAGACTGTTATTTTTCTGATGTTCGCACATGCGAAATGTCACATCCGTAACGCTGGATTTGCCCACATCCGAATCTACTTCAGCTTGGTTCAGAGATCAGTCATTGAATGTTCTTGAGTGGCCTGGCCAGCCTCCAGATTTAATTCTCATTGAAAATATTTGGTTGAATTTGAAGACAGCAGTGGCAATGTGAAAACCAAAGATTATCAGTGATCTGAAAGCTTTTTAAGGCAAGGAATGGGCCAAAATTGCGGTAGAGAGGTGACAGAAGCTTCTAAGCACTTACAGGCAGCGTTTATTGGTGGTTTGTGAAGAATTAAAGATTCTGCACCAAACTGTACTTTTAGGGGTTGAATAATTTTGAGCATGGATGTTTAGAGACAGTTTGTTTTTGTTTTTGTTTTTTTATTATTATTCATTATTCATCAACTTATGTTTTCAGAATTACTCAAATGTGAAATAAACTTTCTCCAATAGTGTACTGATGCCTTTGTTGAATTTTTTTCACAAAATTATGTCGTCTGCAGTAAAACGCTTTGCAGGTCAATGGGGTTGAATAATTTTGATCGCAACTGTATTTATTTATTTATACTGATAAAAATTTCGATTTAACATCTTCCACCTTGTGAATCTCTTTAAAAAAAAAAAGCTATGCATTTAACAGTACAAGCTAGCTAACAAGCAAAAATCTAGGTGTCACTTGAGTTTTGTTCACTATTAAAGTGGTTACTGCTTTTTACCATTTTCTAATAAAAAAGCATGACAGGTTGCTATAACTACAGTATATTATCAGGTTATTAAGCATAATCTGTCTATAATGTAAACATCCCATTTATTGATTGTATCATTTACACCTTTTTTATTGCTTTGACAGATGTATATCTCAATACACACAGCTTTTTGCTGAACTCTACTATCAAATTGATTTCTCTCAACGTTTCTATTTAATTTAACCCACTCTGTATGTATGTGTGTGCGTGTTTGTCCATTACCGCTTCCCAGCGGAACGCAGAAGAGACGTTATCATGGCGATTGATCAAACTCTCCTTGCCTGGCGCTGCAGTCATTAATCAAGTGAATGCTAATTGTGATCAGAGCAGGGGGTCCGAGATGGCCTCTCTGTCAGGCCCCACAGCTGGAGTGATGGAATAGTCCGGCCGCAGCTCACTGCAGGAAAGCCTGTTAGAGGAAGATGCATTATGCAACTCCTCCTAAGATTGATAGCCAGCATGAAACTCTAGCATTTGTTGTTTTCTTTTGTTAGCAATAAAGGTCAATCAAATTATAGAGTGTTTTTTCTTACGCCATTCAAAACAGTCTGATCTAGTCACATCACTTTTTGATGGCTGTAACCCTCACAGGCTGACAGTTTAAGAAATGGTGCTTTGACTTTCTGAATCTCTCTCTCTCTCTACAGCAGTCACACAGGGAGTCTGTACCTCTCGTGGATTACAATCCTGAATCTAGACAGATACAATTCATATCTGGGAACCCGGAATCTGAAAAGGTCTCACTGTGTACCATAAAAATGCACTTGTATTATATGAATGCGATCTCAGTTTCAAAGCTGCATATGAGAAGTCTGTTATTTCAAATGTAGTTTCCCTTCTTTAAAAATAAGGAATTGTTACTACTTTTATAATATTACTAAAGATAAAAATGAATAAATGTTAAAAACCTATATTACCACTTAAAACAATATTGATAAAAATTATAACTATAAATTTTTTCCTCACAATTGCAAGTTTATATCTCACAAAGCTGACTTTTTTCTTGCAACTCTGACTTTGAATTGTGAGATGTTAACTCATAATTATGGGATATAAAGTCCATTTCTGATGGGAAAAAGACTTCTCAGAATTGCGA
>JAHKKF010517600.1:20689-32013 GCA_019740295.1 Labeo calbasu | reverse complement strand
TTTTTTTTTCATCTACAGGATCTACATCAGTAGATGTTCTGGAGGAAGCGATGTATCTAAAGGTACTTCTTGATTAGCTTGTTTTTCATTGTTGGGTTTAATGTAATTCTTGTTTTCCTAGTGTCAACCACTCAAGCTTTTGGCTTTCACACTCAGAGACTTTGCATATGTGACCATTTATATGCTTCCTGCAAGAAGAAAAAACTTTGCTTTGAGAATCCCATATGGACTTCATTGATTTTAATTTTCTTCACGCTTTTCACAAGTGCTGTGATGATTTTTTTGTTTGTTTTCTTTTTGGTGCACTAATGCTCTTTGAAAATAAACAACTAAACCATCAATTTATTGAGGTCAGGATTTCTCCCCTGTCACCAGAGCTGGCCTTTTTCTTCCATGGCTGTACGCAGCTGCAACTTAGAAGATTTGGGGCTTGACTGTGCAGGGTGAGTAATAGACGAGAGATTATGCTGAGTTTAGTGTATGCTGGATCCAGTGTGCTGGCATGAGTGTATTTGTGGCCACTTGTTGAGAGCTTTCTTGATGACAGAAAAGGAGAAATTGGGAAATGGAAGAAGTTTTATTATTCAGCCCTGAAACCATTTGTTTTTAGTCACTTGTGAGGTTTTCTCACTGTATGTGTGTCTTATTACACCATGAAAAGTAGAACCACATGCATGAAATTGATTACATGGGCATTTGATTGCTATCGGTCTGTGTAAATTAGAATTTTATTCCCTCTTCCTTCTCTTTCCCGAACACTCTGGAGCATCAGCGTGAGCCTTTCCATGAATATTGGGTTCCATCAGTGGTGGTGAATCCATATGTAATGACATTCATTCCTGGAACCATCAACTCTATGATCTGTCTCTGCTAAAACTATTAGAGAGGAGCAGCAGCTCTCCTGTTTCATTACTGAAAAACACAACAGTAGGATCCTATTCCACTTTTCATCTTTCAAACATCTTCACCTCACACATGGAGAACTACAGGGACATTTTCCTCCCACTCTTCCTATTCCACAGTTCCTCTTAGGTGTGTGAGTTTATGTGGGTAGTTGTTTGTGTCTAGCAAGAGATTATCTGCCTTGAAATCATTTTAATGCATTAATAGGAGCAGAGTTGACAGTAATCTTGATAATTAATCATTTAATTTGGGATATGGCTATGGATTATTAAATTCTTTTTGCTATAAATGCAAAAACATTTCTCTATGTTGGTAGCACAACATCCTGCCATACAGCTGGAACAGGAATGGCACTCTGTGCTAGTAAATGAACTGATGTCAGTTGGAAATTAAATTTCAGTCTTAAGAGAGAGTCTGAATTAGTCTATATTTGGCAAGGAAGTAACTAGGTTTTCTGTTAACGTGATTTAGGTGAATGGTGGATAGATTGGAGTGAAAAGAGATGAGATGACCTCATCATATTGGAAAGCAGAGGTCAGTGACTGGACTACTGAAAACAGGTAATGAACAAAACACTAAATTAGAAACAGATTTTAACATCATAAATGCCATCACATCTGTGTCATCATCATTAGGAGATGTTTTTACAGAAGCTGCTTCTGTAAAAAAAAGAAAAATACAACAGAAGTAATAAACCAATACAAATATTAACAAAATAACATTCATACACTTCTATTCAGGGCCTCAATTGACATTTATGAATCACTAATGAATCGGTTCGTTTGGGTAGTCAATGTAAAACAAACTGGTCATTAAAAATCGTTTTATTTGCACGAGCCATTCAAACTAACTAATTTACTAAAATGAATTCACTTTCCCAGCATTACAACGTGAGTGAGAGAGAAGAGTTTATACGAGCGTGTAAGGAACTTTCACAGAGAATGCTTTTTTGCATTTCTAAATCTAAGATGCTGGGTAGCAGGAAAAAAAAAGGCTCTAGAGGCACATTTAATAAAAGTTGAACTGAAGTTGCATGTTTAGAACCTCTGCTGTGTCCCAATTCAGATGCTGCATCTTTTGAAGTCTGCATCCCAAGACCAAATGTGACACAGCAGTGTGACAAAAATGTGGAATTGAAATGCGTCTTTCATTTACTGGGAATTAATGTTTGACTATTCCAAGATTTACTGTGTGTGTGACGACAGGAGGGAGAGAGAGAGAGAACAAAAATGCCAGATTACACTTTTTAGAGTAAGTATCAGGTTTCAACTTACTCTGACATCTAATGTATATATATAAACACTTTAAAGCAGTTCAAATGTTGACATGTTAGTATGATGCGATTTTAGTGTATATATGTACAGAAATGGACCAAGGTGGCTGTCACAGTCACTGTAAATAACTCTTTGACTACACATGATTCAATCATGGACAGAGGTTCCATGTGACTGAATCATGTAATTTGGATATGATTGAATCAAGTTATTTTGAGGTGTAATTTTAGTTGTTACCTGAAATATTAGAGTAGAACCACTGTTTATGCAAGTTCAGCCAAAGTGTTATAATAACATGGTAGCAGGTAAAATAACTTTTCTTTACACATACAGTTGAAGTCAAAAGTTTACATACACCATGCAGAATCTGCAAAATGTTAAATATTTTACCAAAATAAGAGGGTTCATACAAAGTGTGTGTTATTTTTTTATTTAGTACTGGCCTGAATAAGATGTTTCACATAAAAGACGTCTAGGTTGAATTTATAAAATATGACCCCGTTCAGAAGTTTACATACACTTAATTCTTAATGTTATCTGAACGATCGACAGCTGTGTTTTTTTGTTTAGTGATAGTTGTTCATGACATAGGGGGGAAGACATGTAAGTATCTTTTGTAGCTGGTTCTGAAGGGAAGTACTAAGTGAAAATATGTAGGCAAAATAAGAAACATTTACACATCTTCATTCTGTTCAAAAGTTTTCACCCACCAGCTCTTAATGTGTTTCTTCTGAAGCATCAGTGGGCATTTGAACCTTCTGTAATAGTTGCACATGAGTCCCTCAGTTGTCCTCAGTGTGAAAAGATGGATCTCAAAATCATACAGTCATTGTTGTAAAGGGTTCAAATACACAAAAATGATAAAATTGTGGGATTTTTTTTTCTGAAGAACAGCAGGCAGTTTAACTGTTCAGGACAAACAAAGGACTCATGAACAACTATCACTAAAAAAAAAAAAAACAGCTGTGGATCATTTAGGTAACAACACAGTATTAAGAATCAAGTGTATGTAAACATTTGAACCAGGTCATTTTTATAAATTCAACTATTATTTTCTCTTGTGGACTATATGTAAAAGCCTTTTATGTGAAATATCTTATTCAGGTCAGTGTTAAATAAATAATAACATGCATTTGGTATGATCCCTGGTAAAATAATGAACATTTTGCAGATTCTGCAAGGTGTATGTAAACTTTTGACTTTAGCTGTATGATGTTAGTTGTTGGCCATTTAAGGATGTGACTGTGTACATAACTTTTTTTTTAATTAAAGCAACTTAGACTCTTTTTAGCAGGTCCTTTTAAAGTATTTTAAAATGCCAACATAATAATAAAAAAGACATTAGACATTAACAAGTCTCTCTATTTTCTTATTTGCTAAAAAATGCATAAAATAACACTTGAGTTTGACATTTTCACTCCTCATATCCAGCCCTGTGCATAGCATGATGGGAAGTTTAAAACTCATTTTGAGCTACTTGATTGAAACATGTTCATTCAAAATGAAAACGATTTAAGCCAAAAATAACCATTTCAAGTCAGTTTAACATGATGTAATCATGTTTGAATGAGAAACCTAATAAAATAGTGCAGCAGGATAATTTTTTTTTGAGTGAATAAGTGACAAGATCAATCCTCCAGGCTAGACCATCCTATCTGACAAATCTTGGTTCGACCATTGTAGATTTCGAAGTCCATGTCCTAAGAATGCAGTCCCTGAACTGGACTCTAACGTCATATGCTGCAAAAGATGTGAGTGCAATAATCTAACACATCCATCTAGTGAATTTTTACATAGAAAAACAATAGAAAAGCAGCACAGTAGAACGCAAAATGCGTTTTGTGTAAACGGCCCCTTATTAGATTTGCATAACTGCCACACTACTTTTGCAAACAGCTTGAGTAGCATGCTAAAATGGCATTAAGATAGTAGCAAACAGTGCTCCTTTAAATGTCCTATAAATTGTCAACAACAAACTTTGAGGGAAAAGGTAAAAATAATAAAAGACGTAAAAGTTTTTTAATGATATTTTTCCGCACATTACAAAGTTTTGTTTCGGGGTGGGATTAAATTGGTTTGGGATAAATAACAAAAGGTCAACATCATGTGCTGAACAGCTTTGTTTTTCAAGGGCCAGCACTCTTTAGAGTCCCATTATTTTTGCCGAGTTCATTTGGAGTGGATGAATTTGTGGGCTGACGCAGACAAAGCTCGCTCTGTCAAAATGGCCTTTGTTAGGGATTCTCCCCATTATCCCACCACCCCTAGCAAAGACCCAGCATTCTCTTTGTGCTCATAAACTGTTTGTGTGTGGTTGTTTGGCATTTCTGTGCGCTTCACACTGTCCATGGTAAAATTACTGTCCAGCTAGGAGGTTTTTGTTTTCACTCTTATGTGTTTAAGTGTATGTTTAATTACAGGTTAGTAGCATTCAGTTGAACCTTAAACAAACATTAGAATGTGATTCAGCCTGAATGTAAATGCAGATAATTCACACATGTAGACAGGCCGTTTTAAATAAGAGGTTGTTAAGGGGTAATGATGTCTGGCATGGTAGCAATGAAAAACCCATCTGCTGATATCATATGGACAGTAACATCTTTGATGCTGTCAGCATGGAACTAAAATAGAAAGACCAACATAAGGAGCCGTAAGTGAAGACACATTCATTTAAATGTTGCTTTCAATTTAGGAAAAAAACTGGAAAGGAAATGAACTTTGATTCCAAGAGACTCCATTGGGAAGTCTTGACAACTACCAGAATGTTCAGTGACCTGATTAGGTAAACAAACACTCTAATGTCAAATCTTTATGGCTTTTAAAGGTCAAAGATCAAAGGGCGCCTTTTTAAGGCTGTATTGCTGACCTGTGCAAGGTCACACGGCACATGCTCTGCACGTGCTTCCAGAGGTCTGGCATTAGTTGAGCTGTTGTTTCGTGGTGATGAGCTGGTCTCTGCGTCCTTTCCCTCGGGCCGTTTTTAGTTCACCTCTAACAGAGGTCACCTGTCCAAGGAAATGGTTGGGAAATTCGTGGAGTGATGTGTCCTAAATTCCTCCTCTATCATTCAGTGGAGCAAAAATAACAGGATTATTAACAGTTCCTTAGAAATAACTCCACCGAAGCAAGCGTGCTATTTTTATTGTTAGATAAGAGATAACAGCAATGATTGCATAAATAAGCAGCCACGGGCCCAGTGGCCAGAATCGCTGAGTGTACATGATGATGTTGCCATTTAAAGGTTTTTGATTTCTCTGGGCTCTTGTGATGTTCGACTTGTTTGGAAACCCGCAGCTAAGCCCGTTAATTACTGGTGCTCTTCCTCAGTGCCTTGTGGTAGTGACGTTTATAGATGACTAAAGCTCACTTGTTGTCAGGAGGATTCTTAAATGTGTTCATAAGGTGCCACAAATACAGAGCATCAGTAGTGTTACTCATTTCATCTCTGGTCTGGTTCCTCAGGGTTTTTGGAGAGGAATATAAATGATAATTCACTAAATTTACAGCAGTGTGATCTTATAGTCTAAGAATTGATTACGAAGCTCACATACGCGCACATGCACTGAATGTCAGAACAGCTTTTATAAAGTGGGGCCCAAGTCTGACAAGACGATTTTTTTTCCCATAATGATAGCTATTAATTAAAAACATTTAGAATTCTGCACTATTTTTAGGTCACTCATTAAATGTAAGGAAAAGCGTGACATCAACCATGTGAAATCCTCTTTACAAAAGGTCAGATGTTGTCGCTGCCATTGGAGCACAAGATGAACATTCTCATGCTGGATAACATGATCATCCGTCCATGTCAGCTCGAGTTCTGCTGTCATTAAAAAGAAAGGAAGGCATACAGAATATATATATATATATATATATATATATATATATATATATTATATAAATAATGTCTTCATGAAATGTCTGCAACATACAGTGCCTTGCGCTGTATGTTGTAAGTATTCATACCCCTTAACTTTTTCACGTTTTATGTTGCTGCCTGTTAAACTGCTTTTTAATAACTTTTTTTCCACATCAATCAACACTCCATACACTATAATGACAAACCAAAAACAGAATTGTCACAACTTCGAAAATTTATTAAAAATAAAAAAGAACTGAAATAAGTACATTGCATAAGTATTCATACCCATAACTCAGTACTTAGCAGAAGCACCTTTAAGTCTTTTTGGGTATAATGTGACAAGCTTTGCACATCTGTATTCGGCTCTGTCATGTTGGATGGGGGTAGATGCACATTTTCATGTTTCTCCAGAAATATTTGATTGGGTTCAGGCCCAGGCTCTGGCTGGGCCACTCAAGGACATTCACAGAGTTGTCTATAAACCAATCTTGCTGTGTGTTTTGGCTCATTGTCCTGTTGGAAGGTTCTTGGGCACCAGACTAACCAAGGCCCTTCTCCATGAATTGCTCAGTTTGGCCAGCTCTAGGTACAGTCCTGGTTGTTTCAACCTACTTCCATTAAGGGTAACAGAGACTACATGCTTCTGTGAACCTTCACTGCAGCAGATTTTTTTCCTGAACTCTTCCCCAGATGTGTGGCTTGATCCAATCCTGTTTCTGAGCTCTACAGGCAGTTTTTTCGTTTGACCTCATGGCTTGGTTTTTGCTCTGATATGCATTTTCTGTTTGCTGTTAGACCTTTTTAAGACGTGTGCCTTTCCAAATCACGACCATTCAAATGAATTTTCCACAGGTTAACTTCACTTGAAGTGTAGCAACATCTACAAGCAGTATGAATGTTCCTGAGCTAAGTTTCAAGTGTCCCAGATAAGGGTACGAATACATATGCAATGGAATCATTTAAGTTTTTTATTTTTAGTAAATTTGCAAAGATGCTAATAAACCTGATTTTTGCTTTGCCATTATGGTGTATGGAGTGTAGATTGATGTGGAAAAAGTATTTTAAAGCAGTTTAACCTAAGGCAGCAACATATAATGTGAAAAAGAAAAAGACTCATGTTCACTTTTACATCCAGCTACAAAACATCTGCACTGCTTACGAAACGTTGTCGCTACAGCTGCTCGAGAGAATGGCGAACAGCGTACAACTGACTGAGGTCGGAAATATGTTAAAACAGGACAGTCCATCAGCAGTTGTGGGTGGGGCCTAAGCAGTATGACGTCATATTGTTCAGAAAATCAAAACGGCTTGATAATTAGGACTGTTTAGGTTTTTTCAGGGTTAAAAAAGGAGTGAATGAATTTCAGTCATTGTAGGGTGGTTGTGTCCACACACTGCTAAGGCACATTTATATGCAAACACCATGTTTGCATCTGATGTCCCCTGACCAAAATAATTATGATGATTATGATTTTTGACAGTCGCACAGCTCTAATAAAATGTTTTCTTTAACTAGAATATTTAAATTTTGGACCACCCACTGTATATGCACACAGTCCGTCGTGAAGTGTCAGTCACTACCTTCCCACTAGTGCAGCAATTTGTCTCCAGAGGAGACTGAGTGAAGCCCGAGTGAGATGTATATCTCTCTTCATCTATATTTATGTAAGGGGGGGAATGACAAGAGGGTGGGTTTGGGTGGGACAATCCTGTGTGACCCCCTATTCTAATTCCCCCTCTGGTGAGGCAGGTTAAGCTGGAGAGAGTTTGTTTTCTTTTTATTAAACTGGCATTTAGGCTGTTCGCATCTGTGCTAAGGACTTTCGAACACCCTTTCTTCCTCCCACTCCAGCAGCTCAAAGAGAGAGCGAGGGGGCTGTACAAATGAGCAAAAGAGAGATACACATGGAGTGCTGGATAGGAAGCACATGTGCTGCTTCGTCCCCTGGGAGCAGCTCCACCCTTCACTTTTCCCTTTCTCTCGTACTTTAAACCATCTCTACTATTCTCTTTCATCTTCTGTACGTAATATCCTCAGAGAAAATCAAGCTCTGCTCACTCTCATCTGCTTTTAACTCCTATTTTTTATGTATCTGTTTTTTTTTTTTTTTTTTTTTTGGTCATCCACGCTCTCGAGGATCATCTAATTCCCTTTCGCCTTTCCCCCATTCCCCTCTTTCCTTGCTGTCAGAGCCTTCGCTCGAGATTCCACACATGCCTTTAATTTGGGAGGGAGGGAGCCCAGGAGTGCAGCTAGCTTACAGCTCAGGAATTTTCCACCCTCCCTCCAATCTGCGTTGATAGAACGGAGGGAGATGGAGGTGTGGGGCCACCGGCGGTCTGGCCCGACCCCCTTTTGCAAGGATCCAAAACTGTCTGTTTAGTAAGTGGCCATCAAATAAAGGTGCCGGAAAGGTCATCAAAGCGATGTGGAAAGTGAAGAGAACTAGATTGAGAAATGTGGAAACGATCGGAAAAAGGGGAGGTTATTGAGTGATTTAGAAAGGAGGAGAGGGTGAAATGGAACAAGGTGGCAGCTTGTGGAGAAGTGATGAGGGTGAGAGGTGGAAATGATGGTTGTGAGTTCATCCCAATTCTATGTACAAGAAAATGTGTCACGAACAATCAGACGGCACATTGCACTGAATCTGCGGTGACCTTTTAGCTTTTCTAATAATTGCAAGGTCATAGGGTGTTGCAATACATGCTGTCTGCAGACTACAGGCCATTTATAATAGTCTCTGTGGAATAAATCAGAACAGAAATTGAAGTCTAGACGTCCACAGGAAGTGAGTCGAGGTGGCAGACAGCACTAATAATATCACATCCAAAGTGCTGTTATAATTCCCTATAGGAGGTGGAGGTCAGACAGAGTGGTGTAGTCTCAGCTGACATGATTATGCTGTCAAACATATTGTTTTTAGATATTTTTCCTGAAAAAAGTCATAATTTTCACACTGTCAGGTCATTCCAAATCTAACCTAGGCTCAGTGGAAAAATGTGTCTGTGGCGGCATTTCTGCAAAATTACAAAAACATGCCTATACTTCCATACTATTCACTGCCGTTTTCACTGCCGACTACTAGTCGTTAATTTTTAACATTACTCGACTATTAGTTGCACGTAAAGGAGAAGTCCAAAATGTATAGATAATATGCTCACCTTCTTTCTTAAGTTGTAAAGAAATTATGTTTTTTGAGAAAAACATTTCAGAATTTCTCTCCATATAATGGACTGATATGGTGCCCCGAGTTTGGACTTCCAAAATGCAGTTTAAATGCAGCTTCAAACGATCCCAAATGTGGTTATAAATGATCCCAGCCAAGGTTCTTATCTAGCGAAACGACTGGTTATTTTCATTAAAAAAATACAGTTTAAATACTTTTTAATCTCAAACACTCATTTTGTCTTGCTCTGCTCAAACTTTTGTGTATTCTGGTTCAGACAGTTAGGGTATGTCGAAAAACGCCAATCGTATTTTCTCCCTCAACTTCAAAAATCATTTAAAAATCATCCTTGACATTAAGAAGTATATAAATTGTATTATGTTTATGAAAATAACCAATCACTTGACTAGATAAGATTCTTCTTTCTCGGCTGGGATCGTTTAAAACCGCATTTGGGATCGTTTGAAGCCACATTTAAACTGCAATTTGGACGTTCAAACTCGGGGCACCATAGAAGTCCGCTATATGGAGAAAAATCCTGAAATGTTTTCCTCAAAAAACATAATTTCTTTACAACTAAAGAAAGAAAGACATGAACATCGTGGATGACAAGAGGGTGAGTACATTATCTGTAAATTTTGGTTCTGGAAGTGGACTTCTCCACTAATAAACCATATAAATCATAATAATGAGCCTTTAATTGCTTACATAGACTAATAAGCGCTCAAGCGCAAAAAAAAGCTTGCCACAGTGCACTGGCAGATATAATTATGAATGTGTCTGGGAAAAACAGCAAGGAGACTGCATTAACGTTTTAGTAAGCTATTGATAAACCAGTGCTTGCTTTGTTATCGGCTTAAGAGAACAAGTCGGCACTGACTCGTTATCTCCGCAGAAATGTTAGTGACGTGCATGTATGTCCGGTTCATACAGATTGCGTAATCTGAGAATAATTTTCTGTTTGAACTGGTTCATTTAAAAGACATTCCACTCTCTATAGATATATTTTTCCTGTCTGTAAGGGAAGTGTACATGGAGTTTCGAAGTTTCACGCACAAGTTCATAGAGACCGAGACGGCAGAAAGCGCATCCTGCTTTTATTATTTTACAAAAGCGTAATGTTTTGTTGTTATTGTGAGGGCACACAAATAAAGATGGAGTCTTTACAGATTCAAAAGATGTATTTTTTTAACAGTATTTTAACAGTAAGTGATCGCACCGGCACCTCCACTTGTCATCCCGGGAGCGCGCTACTATTCAGCTTCCACATTTCACACAGACACTTATAGCGCACATTTTTTTTTAGGTTAACATTAGATTGAACGGCTATGTAAAGTTGCTACTACTTACATGTTTTACTTGATAAGCCATATTTGAGGTCGATGAATGATAGGTGAGAGTTTGGATGTCCTGCCCGATGTACTATATTACCACTTAGACCAGCCGTTAAAGATCTGTCCGTCATGGACTGTGTGACTTCGCCACTTTCTGTGGATTTTTATTTCTGTGACTAAGCGACTAATAAAATTTTGGTCGACCAAGCGTCTTCTCGTCGACTAACAGTTAGTCGACTATTAGGGGGCAGCCCTACACAATACTATAATGTCCTCAAAACACTTTTACCATAGTACAGGAATTGTAATGCATACATTTGCATCACATAACCAGCTCCATATGTTTGGCTTTTCTGAGTAAAATTGCTTGGTAGCCCACCTGGTAAAGGATTGCACTTGCGATGTGGAGTGCTTCAATATGAGTCTACAAGTGTAGAAGCACGTTACTGGCATGGTTGTGGGTTGTGTTTTTTATTTCAAGTTTGCTTTTGTTAACATTATCAGTTAGGTTTTGTGTGTGGCAGGTGTGTAGTATTATTTTCAAGCACAATTAAAGCATTAACCTTTCAGTGCCTCTCATTTCTTTTCCTGAACTGATGTGATATGTACAACAACCACCATAATATAATGTTGGCATGTTCATTTTCATCTGTTTTGGATGAAACAGAATGTTTTTACTGGACATTTCACTTTGAAAGTGTTGTGGCATAAAAGCAGTCTAAATGGCATTTGTTCTGTTGTCTTTGGATGAGCTTTGAGTGAGGAAATCACATGACACATTTAT
>JAHKKF010517600.1:0-20639 GCA_019740295.1 Labeo calbasu | reverse complement strand
TTTTTTACCATTTCGGTGCTTTACAGACCCATTCCCCATTCACTTTAATCACTTTCATTATATTAAAACAGACCAGGATATTCTGCAAAAACACTTTATGTGTAACAGAGAAGAAGGAAAGTCATATGGTTTTGGATCGGCATAAGTTTGGGTAGATGACAGAATTTGTATTTCTTTGGGTGGTTTTTGGTCTCTCTCCCTGCAAATGAGGGACTTTTCATTGTCCTCACTGGAGTTACTTTATTCAGGCTCCTACAGGCTAAATATCTGCCTTTAAAGAGAAAGACAGAGCTGAGCATATATGATGAAAGAAAGAAGTTTTTGGTCAGCTTTTGAGTTTGAGAGTGGTGTTTCAGTAGATACTGAGGAGGGAGAGGAAAGTCCCTAAGAGTTAAAATAATTATTACAGGGGGCTTTGATTTGCACGATACTGCAGACGTAACTGGGTCTCCCTTCTTTTCTCAACCCCATTGAAATGCAGCAAAAAAAAATTTACATTTCTCTCTGGTAATGACTACTGCAGTCTTTGGAAAAGGCTTTTATGTTGAAAGAACCAGTATGTGAGACTGAGGGATTGAGAGTGTGCTTTCATTTTATAAAATCATTATTTGCTAAATAATTTGTGTATTAATATAGAAAGCAGTTAATATCAGCTGTTATGCAGATAAGCAGTCTTGCTATTAAATGCTGTATTTTGTTCTGCATGAATTATCAATAGTATATTATCAGATGAGTTAAAGATATGAATGAGTAATCTATTATTGAATCGCAACAGCGATGTTATAGATTCCTTTTCCGGTGTCTTCTAGAAACCGATTGAATTAAACATGCATCATAAAATGAAGAATCTCAAAAATGTCCTGGTATCGTTCCATTATGAGTCTGTTTTTAAGACAGCTCACTCTCACTAGTGGCCAAGGAATCAAAACATAGGCGTGTGCTGTGGAAATAAGGAAGTATGAAAAAGATTTTTATTTTTTCTCGTTTGGCTGGTGAGGATATCCAGAGCAGCCAGAACCCCATGGCTCTGATTAATCTCAGGTCCAGTAAAGTGAACAGCTCTCTGGAGCTCTTAATGACCTCAGGTCCGGGACGGAAAGCATTTGTTCAGATAACTGTCAATTGTATTGTTTTTCCAGAGTTATTCTCAGTTTTAGTTATATCAGTGCTGTCTATGTATTAAATCCATTTTAACTGTAGTTGCAATGCAGCGTGGGATTGGTATTCCTCAACCAGTGTGGTTAGAGGTTTCTTGTAAATGAAAATGTAATTAGTTCTAAAATTATTCATTAAACCTATTACACTTGGCAGATATTTTAGTCTGAATAAGCCTTAACATCCCTCTTAACGACTCAGCCTTTAGTCGACTGTTTTTTTTAATGAATTTAAAGTGAGAGTTCACCTACAAAAAAAGAAAAAAAGAAAATTCAGTCATAATTTCCTCACCCTTATATTGTTCCAAACAAGTATGACTTATTTTCTTCTTTGTAAAGTTTCTTTGCTTGCTGTAAATTTTGTTCTTAGCTAAAGCTAGTTTGAATTAGATATTGATTTATATTTTGAATGTTTGATTAGGAGGATGTTCCATGCCACCTTATTTTCCATGCGAGTCATGATCTCTCTCATGCACCCTTGGCCTTGATATTTTCTGTTTCTGGTTTCCAAGATGGAAATTTGCAGCTGCAGCCCACATTGATAGACTACATTTGGAGCATCTGCAAGAATCCTGTGATGCATGGGAATAAAGCACTCAAAAGTTTAGTATCAGTAAAGTCTTTTTTTTTTTAATTAATACTTCTGTTTAGCAAGGATGCATTAAATTGATTAAATCTGACAGTAAAAACATTTCTAAACAAAAGATTTCTGTTTCAAACAAATGCCATTTTTATGATCTTTCTGTTTATCAAAGAATCCTGGAAAAGAACATATCAACACAATAAACAATGACAACAATAACCGATGTTAGAAATCAGAGAATTCTGAAAGCTTTGCCATCATAGGAATAAACTGCATTTTAAAATGTAATGAAATAGAAGAATGTTTTAAATTGTAATAATATTTAATAATAATTGTATTGTTTTTGCTATATTTTTGATCAAATAAATGCAGCCTTGGTAAGCATAAGAGACTTATGGATGCCTTTTTCTTGCAATTGCGAGTTTATATCCCACAATTCTGACTTTGTCTCACAATTCTGACTTTATAACTATATATATTAAGTCAGAATTGCCAGTTTATATCTCGCAATTCTGAAAAAAGTCACAACTGTGAGTTTTTCTCAGAATTGCACATTTGTATCTCACAGACTTTTTTCTCACAATTGCGAGTCTTTATCTCACAATTCTGAGTTTTTGCGAGTATATATCAACCAGTTCTAAGAAAAAAAGTCACAATTGCCAATTTATGGCTCTATTCTAAGAGAATATCAGGGTTTTTTTCCCCTCATAACGGGACTTTGTAACTCACAATTGCAAGAAGAATTGAAAGAAGAATATCTCATAATAATTTTTTCTCGCAATTGCGAGTTTATATCTTGCAATTTTGACAGTTTTTCTCAGAATTACATGTTTGTATCTTGCAATTCTGACTTTATTTCTTGCAATTGCGAGTATTTATTGTACAATTCTGACTTTATAACTCACAATTGCAAGTATTTATCAAGCAATTCTGACAAAAAGTCACAATTGCGAGTTTATTGTGCAGTTCTGAGAAAATATCATTTTTTTCCACCTCAGAACAGGACTTTGTAACTTGCATTTGCAAGAACAATTGAAATTTTGAGAAAAAGTCAGAGTTGCACATTTGTATCTCGTAATTCTGAAAAAAATCACAATTGTGACTTTATTGTGCAATTCTGAGAAAATATAATTTTTTTCACCTCAGAACAGGACTTTGTAACTCGCAATTGCAAGAAGAATTGCAATTCTGAGAAAAAGTCAGAATTGCACGTTTGTATCTCGCAATTCTGACTTTTTTCTCGCGATTGCGAGTATTTATCTCACAATTCTGAGCTTTTGTGAGTATATATCAGGCAATTCTGAGAAAGAAGTCACAAATGCCAGTTTATGGCGCTATTCTGACAGAATACCAGGGTTTTTTTTCCCCCTAATAACGTGACTTTGTAACTTTGTAAGAAGAATTGCAATTCTGAGAAAAAGTCAGAATTGCGTGTTTGTGTCTTGCAGTTCTGACTTTATTTCTGGCAATTGTGAGTATGTATCTCACAATTCTGACTTTAAACTCACAATTGCAAGTTTATATCATGCAATTCTGAGAAAAAAAGTCAGAATTGCAAGATTCAAACACAAATTTATAAGAAACAAGAATTTTGAGAGACAAACACGCAATTCTGAGAGTTTATATCCTGCAATTCTGATTTTATTACTTGTAAATACATGTTTATATCTCACAAATCTAAGAAAAACAGGCTGAATTGTGAGATGTTAACTCAAAATTGTGAGAAAAAATGTCAGAATTGTGAGATAAAAGGTCACAGTTACCTTTTTTTATTTTTCCTCAATGGCGGAAACAAGCTTCCATAGAGACTTCTATCAAAAGCATTCAAAAATCTTACTGACCTCAAACTTTTGAACTGTGGCGTACTCTGTTTCTCACACACTAGTACACGCACACACCGTGTCTTTTTCACCTCTTTATCATGAGTAATCCTAATGCCTGGTCACCACCGCACAAGCCTGACCCAAACCAACCAGATGGGTTAGAGATGAAGGCTATAGGAAGGTTTAGAGGTTAATGCAGAGATCATAGGGGTCATGTGCTCTTGTCTGGTAGGGCTTGTGTGGAAAGTCCTGGCTGATTGTTGCATGCTTCAGCAATGACTTTTTTGTTTTTTTTCCCAGGTTTGGTTTGAGAGAGATGAAAGAGACATAATCCATGAAATAAAACATGATGTCCAGTGATAAGGATAGAAATGGGTGGGGAGTAGCAACAAATCTGCGACGTTTATCTTGGCTTTGATTGCTTCAAGTAATTGTTTTTAAACCAGACCTACTAATAAAACATAATTACATCCAAATAACTATTTGAAATGATCTACAATCAAGAAATAGTTTGATTATTGTTGATACAATAATCACAGGAGGTTAATGGGTGGCCCTCAAAAACTTTTTTTGTACTTCTCAAACTAAGAAATGAACTATTGCACACACGATAAAGCGACATCATACTTTACCAAATATTATGACTTGAATGTCAGATATTAGAATAAACGCATGCTTCTGGTCCACCAGTTATGCCACTGTCCTATGAGTGGCTCTATTAATAGTGTTGTGTTTTCTTGGTTGGTATCTGTGTTGATGATAAGGATGCAGATATCTCGTTTCCCTCGCTCATTATCTGTTGGAATGCAAACACACTATCAAACACAGCAACGTTTAGACACAGGGTTGGAGGTGAACTGGGAATTCTGTGGTCATAGGAGGGGAAGAGATCGTTATGTAAAAGTCACACTTTGTCAGAGAGGAATTCCCAGACTCGAGGCAGTCACCGGCTGTTATTCCCACAGAGAGTATGTCAGGATGGGAGTGAGAATGGGAGGGGAGTGTTACTGTGAGGTCATTTCGTGAAGTGGAAAGACAGGCTGGACTGAGAAACAAATGGTAACTTTTGTGAGCGCTTATGCAGAGAATTGCATATTTTGACTATAAGTTGTTCCCTATACTAATAACTGAGGACTTATGTCTTCTCTTTTCTCGCTTTGTCTCATTTTCTTTCTTACGTACACGCAAGCACACAGATGTAGCACTGTGTCTGCAAATTGTTTAATCTAAAGATTCATTGTAGCGGTTCTCATGCCCATTCCAGGACAAATAAATCCAGTATTTTTTTCTCACACTGGAATTTTGGTTGCAGATGGTAGGCGCACGGTTCATTCAGTGACATTGATGCATATTGTGCACAAACCGGTCTTATTAGGTTTTTATGAAACTTTCACTACAGCCGGCCAAACTTTTGTCTGTAAAATAATCAATGCTTATTATTTTTGTATGCAAGAAGTTCCCCCCAAACCTTTGTCTATTGTATAACCATTCATATATAGTAGACTGCTTTTTTAAAAAAATATATATATATATATATTTAATGTAAATAATTTTCAAATTATATAATTAAGGTCATAGAATTAGTAATATGATTTGTTTTGTAAAGTAATCAGTAATAATCCCCAAAACATGATTGACTGATTGCAACACCCTTTCATGAAGACAATTATTGCACAATTATTTTAATACATGTTCATATATCATTTTATATAATGAATGTCATATAATTGATTATTACCATATAATCATTTTTTTAAATATAATTTTAAGTTTTGACTGTAATATAAACAATATTTATTACTTTTGGATAGCTAGAAATTGCCCTTAAACTTTTTCCATCACTATTTTTATTACTACTTTTGTTAATTATATTTGTTTGGATTTTTATTATTTTTCTTTGTACAGCCAATCATGAAGACTGCTGCACAATTATTTTAATACATTTTCATGTAATTATAATTTTATATAATTAATGTCATATAATTGTTAATTGCCTTATAATCAATTTGTAATATAAACAATATAAACTGTAATATAAACAATGTTTATTACTTTTGGATAGCTAGAAATCGTGCTAAACATTTTCCACCACTATATTATTAGTTTTGTTTTATTATTAAATTTATTTGCAAATTATTATTGCTATTTTTTTTTACAACCAATCATAAAGTCTGCTGCGCAATTATTTTAATAAATTTCATGTAATTATTTTCTAAAATGAATGTCATATAAACAATATTTATTACTTTTGGATGGCTGCTAATTGCCCTAAAACATTTTCCATCATTATTTTTATTAGTGGTTTTGTTAATTGTTATATTTGTTTGGAAATTATTTTTAAATTTAATTTTTTTTTTTTTTTTTTAAACAACCAATCATGTAGACTGCTGCTCAGTTACTTAAATACATTTTCATTTTATATAATTAATGTCATATAATTGATAGTTGCCTTATAAACAATTTTAAAATTAAGTTTTGTCAGTAAAAGTAAACAATATTTATTACTTTTTGATAGCTAGAATTTGTCCTAAAACATTTTTCACGACTATTTTTATTAGTATTTTTACTTTTATTATACTTGTTTGTAAATTATTATAAATTTTTAATGCATTTTAATGTAATTATCATTTTATATAATGAATGTCATATAATTGATTATTGCCATATAATCAATTTTTAAGTTTTGTCCGTATTATAAACAGTACTTATTACTTTTGGATAGCTAGAAATTGCCCTAAAACATTTTTCACAATTTTTATTCATATTTTTTTATTATTATATTTGTTTGTAAATTATTGTTGATTTTTTTTTTTTTTTTACATTCAATTATGAAGACTGCTGCACAAATATTTTAATACATTTTCAATAATTATAATTATTTTCATATAATTAATTATTGCTTTATAATAAATTTTGAAAGAATTGTAAATTTTGTCTGTAAAATAAACCATATGTATTACTTTTGGATAGCTAGAAATTGCCCTAAAACATGTTCCACAATTTTTATTATTTTATTATTATTATTTTTATATATGTCTTTGTAAATTATTGTTGATTTTTTTTTTTTTTTTTTTACAGCCAATCATGAAGACTGCAGCACAAAATATTTTAATACATTTTCATTAATTATCATTTTATAAAAAGAATGTCATATAATTGATTATTGCCATATAAAATGTTATTTATTTTAAGTTCTGTCTGTAATACAAACAATATTTATTAGTTGTGGATAGCTATAAATTGGCCTAAAACATTTACCACTATTTTTATTAGTGTTTATATATATATATATATATATATATATATATATATAGTAAATTGTTATTTTTTTTTAACCAATCTTAAAGTTTACTGCACAATTATTAGATTTTTTTCATATAAATAGAAACTATGCATAGAAATATATAGTTTAAAGGGATAGTTTACACAAACATGAAAATTGCGTTGTCGTCATGTGTCGTGGTACTCTCCTGAACGCACAGCGATAATGAAAGAAGACAGAAATTGTTGAATAAAGTTATATTAGTTTTCTTTGCGCACAAAAAAGTATTTTCGTAGCTTCATAAAATTAAGGTTAAACCACTGATGTCACATGGACTATTTTAACAATGTCCTTACTACCTTTCTGGGCCTTAATGTTTCAGTTGCATTGCTGTCTATACAGGGACAGAAAACTCTCAGATTTAATCAAAAATATCTTGTGTTCCGAAGATGAACGAAGGTCTTACGGGTTTGGAACTAGATGAGGATGAGTACTAAATGATAGAACTTTCATTTTTGGCTAAACTATCCCTTTAAGTATTATCATTTAATAAACCCACCCACTAAACAGCACATAAAAGTGAGCAAACATTACAAATCTGTCAGATCCTTTCTCCTAGTGGGCGGTACTCCAACGTGGACCAGACTTTAGTTTGGCCATCCGACACTACCGGCATCCTAAATACCTGACGTGCTATAAAAACGAGAGCGAGAAAGAGAAAAATCCATCTGAGAGCAGTGATGCTATGCTCTGTGTTGGTGGTCTGGCCTGAGTTTGGCAGGAACTCACTGTGGTGCAGTCTGGGCGACCCAGCAGGTGGGTCTGAAGTAGTATAAACTCATAAGCTATAATATAACCTTGGCATCCGAGCTATACCCAAACTCCCGGGATCCGGCTTAGACCTCCTAACATAAAAACGAAATCATAAATATCCTTACTTTGCAGATTTCAGCCTTCCAACATCGTGTGGTTTTGATCGATGATGAGCCCCATCTGAGTAATACCTATATAATTAGACGTTTGATTTGATACAGCATACGGTAGTAAACCACCGAACCTCATCTTAGCTTTGAAGCTCGTTTAAATCCAAGCAGGCTTAGATAGCGTGCCTGTGCCATGTGAAAACTGTATTAAGGTTTGAACGGCGAGAGATAGCACCGCTTACTGTTATCTGAGTGTGTGAGATCAGGTTTTACAAGGACTCCTCAAATCCTACCGGTTTTAAGAGCTGCATTCCCACAGCTTAACCTGCCCATGTGTGTGCGATTACCACACATCGCTGTTTATTCGGTTTGAGCGTGAAGGTTTTTCTTGATCTACCTGTGTGGATGTTTATAGGTGGGAGTTCTAGAGAGTTTTATGACCTTCAGGAGCGACGGAGAGAGAGAAAACTCTTCCTCTGAACCAGACGAAACCCTGAAAGCCATAAACTGAAGCCACGCGAAATGAGCTTTTAAACGCGCACCAAATATAAAAACCATAAAATGTTTTTTTACCTCCTTTTTTGAACAAAAATGGCCCTTTTTATAACTTTGCCAAAGGGTAAGATGTCAGGATGGAGTCTTTGTCCTTTTTTTTCCCCTCTGTGTCTCTCCGTCTTTCTCCATTGTTTACACTGTCTTTCTTAGCTGGAGGAGGTTTCAGACCGCAGACCAGCGTGTTGCACTTGGACTAAAGCGGAGCAGCAACATATTCTCCCTCTCAGTCACATTCAAAACAATCCAGCAATCACTCGACCGGTGCTGATTACATTGGCAAGTCTCGTAGCTCAGATCCACTATCTTTATTGGGGGTAAAGCGTGGCCGAGAGTTCTGTTTATAAAAATTAATAATGTGATGATTTTAAAACAATGATGATTTATAACGATGATATTATTTTAGATTAGGATCGCACTAAGGAGGTCGGATAACTCTGATCTCTATCTCGCTCACACACCCACCCTTCTTTTCTAAACTTCTCCCAGCTGTTCTTTACACTGTAGTTGAGAAATGAATGTCTGACATGGTCTTCTGAGAATGACTATGAGTTATGACAGTCCTTGAGCAGGCGAATGCGCTGTCTTTAGTTTTTGCTCTCCCCCCACACACTGTCTATCTCATCATATTTCAGTCAACCGCACGTCCCCACACAAAGACTCTCTCTGGATCGAGTGCCGTGGGGGGCTCGTTGCTGTTTACCATAAGGCCTATTTTTGTTCTATTACGAACTTGACTTGCGTGTGATGCGTACCAATGCTAATGTTTACTTTATGAATGAAATATCTGTTTGAATGAAGCAAGCTATTTTTGATTTGATGGTTGGTTTTGAAATGGATCTGGTAATATAGCCTACTGGCGTCCGAAAGTTTTGAGAGTACTTGGAATTAAATTAGTTTCTATTTTAATGCATTTTTATATGATACATGATATTATCCGCAGAACTCTTCTGCAGCACTCAAACATGAACTCCAAAGGTTTCCAAACTTTAACAACTGACATTTTTTATATATGATCCTGAAATTTGTAATTAAAATTATATATGTTTACATATTTTCTAGATAGATAGATAGATTTCAAAAATGACATATTTAGCTAAACAAACACATTTAGCTTAGTAAACTTTTTTTTTCTTAACATTGGCATTTCTTTTTGTATCTGATTAGTGATTTAGTCCTATTTAAAATAATATATTTACATATTTTTTAGATAGATAGATAAAAAATAATATATATTTATATGTTTAAAATATATTTAATGTATTACAATAGTATATAGACATTTGTTATAATAAAATAAAAATTATATTATATTATATTATATTATATTATATTATATTATATTATATTATATTATATTATATTATATTATATTATTAATATTATGTATTATGGCAGTTAATTTANTGTATTACAATAGTATATAGACATTTGTTATAATAAAATAAAAATTATATTATATTATATTATATTATATTATATTATATTATATTATATTATATTATTAATATTATGTATTATGGCAGTTAATTTACTTCAAATTAGCATTACCTTTTCTTTCCTTATCTGATTAGTTATTTTAGTCCTATTTAAAATGGTATGTATTTATTAGATGATAGATTTTTTTTATTTATTTAAAAAATACGTTTAATATATACTACAATTGCATATATTATATTAATTATGTTACATTATATTACATTATTATATTATATTATATTATATTATATTATATTATATTATATTATATTATATTATATTATATTATATTATATTATATTATATTAGTTTATTATATTATATTACACATTTTGGCAGTTAATTTACATTAAATTAAACACATGCAAAATAGTTGCTGCCTTAATATTAGTTTTTCCTTCCACATCTGATTAGTGATTTAGTCCCATTTAAAATGATATTTAGATATTTTATATACAAATAGATAAAAAAAAAATCTTTTATTTAGAAAACATATTTAATATATATAACAATTGTATATATTGTATTATATTATATTTATTATATTATATTACATTATTATGCATTTTGGCTGTTAATTTACTTTAAAATAAACACATTAAAAAACAATTTAACTTAGTAAACTTTTTTGTGTTAGCTTTTCTTTTCTTATCTGATTACTGATTTAGTCCTATTTAAAATAATATATATTTAGATAGTTTATAGATAGATAGTTCAAAAATATATATATATATTATATATAATATATATTTATATATTTATATATTTTAAAAAATATATAACAATTGTATATATTATATTATATTATATTACACATTTTGGCAGTTAAATTACTTCAAATTTAACTTGGTATACTTTTTTGTTTTAACATTAGCTTTCCTTCTCATATCTGATTAATGATGTAGTCCTATTTAAAATAAATTTAAAAAAAATGTGACAATGTTGTTTCTATTTGACCTGATTCTTAAAATTGTTATTATAATTCTGCATATTTATACTTATATAGAGAGAGAGAGAGAGAGAGAGAGAGAGAGAGAGATTTAGACAATATTATATTATATTATATTAATTTTCGACAGTTAGTTTACTTGAAATGAAACCTATAGTAAACCTTTTTTGTTTTACATTTTTCAAAATTCTAAAATGTAATTTTCATGTTTAAATGAAAAAATATCCTATGTGCATGTAAACACACACACACACACACATACACTGCGGTTGCCTCACATGTGGTGAGTGTGATGCAGGGAGTGTTTGGGTGTGGACTTGGAGAATTACGGTCAAGTTGTTTTGTAAGAGCACTTCCAGGAAAAGAAAACAGTGGCTGCAAAAAGACTGATTCCTGAAAATTAAGCACACGGCCAAACGAAGCCTCGATCCAAAATGTCTTACATGAGCACATGTATCATGCATCTTTAAACTGCCAAGTCCTCTGATGTGTGAATGTTTGATGTTCACTCGTGATATTTGCTTTTTCTGTACTTTTTTTTTTAACAGTTCCTCTGAAAGTGAAGGAATGATCTTTCCTTTTCTCTTCATTCATTTTGATGATGACAGCAGGAATGATGCTGATGTCTTGAGGTTCAAGGTTCAGTCCACCAGAGGAAAACCCATTTGTCACGGGTAACATACGGTTCAGTGCAAGAAAGCCACGGGGTTATTAGCGAGTCATACTAGCATGTGTCATCAACCCTCCTGATGCTCAGGAATTTTATCTTCCGTTTTAAACACGCAGCTGTGTTTTTAACTTTGAAACGTAACATTCTTAGTTTTTCACCGACGTGGAATGCAATGTTTTTGTGTGCCTGTTTTGTTTAAATGAACATTGTTAGGCTCCAGATGGCGGTTATCTTAATGTCTTTTGGCTTTCGAGTCCTTCCCAATGCACTCCCTTCTTTGCCCTGTGCTCTCTATCTGTCCTTCCCCTTTCCCTTACCTCCCTTTCTTATTCTCTGTCCTGTTTTCCTTTAACCTGTGTGGAGGGAGAACAGAACTGTGAGACATCACTCGCATTCAGCCTTGGTCAGTTTGACTGTACAGTAAACATTTACACCATTACATTTATGTTCTTCATAGATACTGTCTCAGCAAATAAGAAAGACACAAAGCAGTTTTGTTAGTGGCAAATGTAGCATTATTACTCTCTGCTCTCATCAGTCAAGCACAGGCAGACAGATCAGAGCTTAATGTTTGCATTTCACAGTCTGCTAACAGTCTGCACAGTCACTGTGTGAAAGTGTGTGTGTGTATATATGTTCTTGTTAATAAGCTTTTGAGTTGAAGGGAGGCGGTGAGTGTGTTTTAACAGTGCAGTGGTACTGAAGCTCAGACTAGCTTGTAAACACGATGGCGTTCCGCACCCATACGTCAGAGCACACAAACAAAGGGCATGAACCAGTTTCAAGCACACACACACACACACACACACGCTGCAAAGTCTTGTTAAATTCTCATAAAATGATTATGGCTTGCATGCAAAGTGAAATTACGCTATGAAACATGATTGTTTTTTTTTTCCATGATAATATGTTTAGGGCACGTTCTGAGTAATAACACAAAAGACATAAAGTGTACCAAACAGTCTGCAGTTTCCATACTATGAAAGTCATTGGTTGCTATGAAACAGTTTGGTTGGCCACATTCTTTACAGAGATCCAAAATGAAAATTCTGTAGATTAATTACTCATCCTAATGTCATTCCAAACCTGTAAGACCTTCGTTCATCTTCAGCACCCAAATTAAGATATTTTTGATGAAATCCGAGAGCTTTCTGACCCTGCATAGACAGCAATGCAGCTACCATGTTCAAGGCCCAGAAAGATTTGACAAGCTATGCAATATCGCGTTCATAATTGCAGATGAATCGCATCCGATTACGAATGCGATTTTGTGTAACTTGTCGGTGATTTACAGCTCTGTGTTTTAAGTGCTGCTCCAGCTGAACGCACGTAATGGAGATTTACTACTAATCACAGAACCGGCTTTACTGACTAGATGCACATGGCATCACATGCGATTGATCGTGCGGCCCTAACCTGCATCCAGTGTTAACAGGTACACGGTTTTCCAGCGGAATTGAGCTACTTTACCACTGTTGCTGCAGGTTGTTTTTCATGTCTGCAGGTTGAAGCGACCGCAATAATGTGAGAAATTTGGCCCCTGGAATGCAAATTTTACCAGGGGAACTGTATTTTACTCCAGGAACGGAACTACCATGTTCAAGGCCCAGCATATATAATAACCCATAGCCGATCTATACAGGTGGAGCTGGGGAGGTGGAGGGTTTCAGAGGAACTCTAGTGAATGAAATCCAGCCATTTAAATGTAGAGCAGTAAGCTCATTGGCTGCGTTTGCAACATGAACCAATCAGCTTGTGCCGAGTAGTTAACGGTGTGAATATCATCAGTTTGCACTAACGACCGATCAGCCTGCGCCATGACAGAATTTGGCATTTTTGCAATTCTATTTGTAACATTTTAAACTTGTATCTTATTGTGGTGCTCAAATGTATTCACTTTTTTATTTCTATTCACCTGCCTCCAGTGTTAACAGGTATTTGGTTTTCCAGCGGAAATGAGCTACTTTACTGTAGACACATATATTGTCTATGGGTTGAAGCGACCTAGATAATGTGAAAAATTTAGCCCCTGGAATGCAAATTTTACCAGAGGAACCCCACCAACAAAAACTGTTTTTTACCCCAGCAACAGAGCTGCCACGTTCAAAGCCCAGTATATATAATAACCCATAGCAGATCTATACAGGTGGAGCTGGAGAGGTGGAGGGTTTCAGAGGAACTCTGAAAGTGCACTGCGAACTGCTCTAGTGAATGCTAACCAGCCATTTAAATGTAGAGCAGTAAGCTCATTGGCTGCGTGTGCAACATGAACCAGTCAGCTTGTGCCGAGTAGTTAATGGTGTGAAAATCATCAGTTTGCATTAACGACCCATCAGCCATGTCAGAGTTTCATGACAGAACTTGGCATTTTTGCAATTCTGTTTGGTGCCTGTGATGCGGAAATCATATATACTTTTAATTTTTAAACTTGTGTCTTACTGTGGTGCTCAAATTTATTCAATTTTCTATTTCTGTTCACCTGCATCCAGTGTTGCCAGGTCTGCGTTTTTTCCGCGGAATTGGGCTACTTTAACACTGTTGCTGCAGGATGTTTTTCATGTCTGCGGGTAGAAGCGACCCCAATAATGTGAGAAATGTAGCCCCTGGAATGCAAATTTTACCAGGGAAACCCTGCCAAAAAACTGTATTTTAACCCAGCAAGGAAACTACTACATTCAAGGTAGGGGTCAACCGGTATGAGTTTTTCAGGGCCGATGACAATACAGATTATTACAGATCAAGCAGACGGATAACCAATATTTAGAACCAATATATGTCTGGTGTAAAAATTAAAATAAATGTCAAAATTAAGAACAAGGGCTCTGACAAAAAAAAAAATATTTTAATGCTTTTAAATTATTCTATCGGCAAATCGGTTTTGAAAATGACTGATAACCATTAACAATTTTTAATATCGGTGCTGATAACCAGCCAGACCGATAATCAGTCGACCCCTAGTTCAAGGCCCAGAAAGGTAGTAAGGTCATCGATAAAATAGTTAATGTGACATTAGTGGTTCAACCTTAATTATATAAAGCACAAAGAAATAAAAATAACGACTTTATTCAGCGATTTCTTCTCTTCTGTGTCAATCTTCAATGCACATTCACAAGAGTACACAACACCAATACACTAGTGTGAGTATTTAAGACATATAGCACATACATACACAAATAGCATATATAATAACCTGCAGCAGATCTATACAGGTGGAGCTGGGGAGGTGGAGGGTTTCAGTTGGCGCAAGTTGTTTTTCATGTCCGTGGGTTGAAGCGACTCCAAATAGCGTGATATTTAGCCCCTGGAATGTGGATTTTACAAGGGAAGCCCAACAAAAACATGTATTTTACCCCCAGTTCATTACCTTTTCGGATCGTTAGCCGCTATAGGGAAATAATGAGAAGACCAGCAACGTCCAGTAAATGGTAAAAATGTTTGCACTACAAACCAGTGTGCTCATAATTAAGATAATACATTAAAATAATATGATAACACACACCAATTTGCAATATCAAGCAGCAAATTGATAAATTGATTAAATAAAGATAGCTGGTGGATAATTCGGTTAAAACCCAGTGACAATTTAAGAATAAGATTGCAAGTGTATCAGAGTCAGAGGATGAGAAAGCATATAGCTTATATGCACTGAACTTGTTTTGTCTCTAGATTGAAACTGCATTGGGGAACCTCCCTTTTTTATGGCTTTTACAGTAATATTATACTGTAATATACTGTATGATGGCAGGTGGAGTCTGTGTGGGATGTATTAAATGAACTGTGCTGTCTAGTCAGTCCGATAGCCATCTATGCTTACATCAGGCCTGCTGTCAGATGCTCAGCATTGCTTGCCTATTAAAACAGGAAGGATTTCGTAATCAGCCACTGGCACGTGGCTGTTGGTCCCATTCCAGAATCCTTTCACCACTGGGATGATTGTGTTTGCTTATTTGCCTTTCTCTAAACGAACAGGGCCTTTTTATGATTTTTCCATGACTTGTATATTACTAAAAATGCTAATCGTGACATTTGGCAGAATGACGATAAGGAGATGTATTAGTTTCAGACAGTCTGCGATTGTTTCGCACATATATACATATTATATTTTCACGCATATGCCTTTGATGTTCAGTGCTTGTCTATCAAGGACAGCAGTTGGGTTTTCATATTCCACGGCGGAATGGCACTTATGTAATAACGTGCACCGGCACAGAATTTCACGGTGGCAGATGACGGATCCCCGAGGACTTCGATCACTCTCCTAGCTCTCAGTTCAATGTGTCTGTGCACTTAACAAGACATGACAAAGTGTGCTGAGGATCTAGGTCAGCTTTTTTGAGTTTTCTACTATTCTTCACTCTCTGTGTGCATTTGACATACGATGTGATGTTTAATTAGGTGACATTCGGCTTGAAATTCGACTGAGATTTTATTGTGAATTCTTTGTATGGATTCAAACTAAGCTGCACCTCCCTGATGTGTTTCATTATAGAGTGCTCTTGAACAGAAGTTCTCAGTATGAGGTTGTGGGCTTGTGCTACATCAAAGTAGATCAGCATGAGCCCTAATATCAACAGCTGGCAGCTGTTCGCACAGGAGGTTCAGAGGTGAGTGGGTTCTACATGATCCTCGTATGTTTAATGCAAGCCCTCTGCCACACCAGTGGTCCTTCCTACCTCGTGATATCCAGATGCCCCAGCTGAGGTGGAAACATAAACTAGGCCCCGCCTTTAGTCTCTGATCTGATGCCCCGGTCCACCCCCAGCACCCCTTTTTGTGGCTGAAGTGATACTGCGATTCATCTCTTCAAGCATAGACTTGTTGCTTTTTGTCAGCACAGGTGGTAGCCAAGGATTTAGTGATTTTATAGATCTGTTCTGGTCAAGGTGGAGAAAAAATAGTTTTTGCATGGGAGATTTAATTATGATGTAATTGTGAAGTATATGTTTGGGCGTTTACATACAGCTCAAATCATTTAGATTATTAAATTAGTATTAATTATATTAATTAATATTAATTTGTACTTTCCAAAATTTTTATTATTATTTATTTAATACAATTTCCATTATATTTACATAACCTTGTGTTTGTGTAATTTTTCTCCCTCTATTAATACACATGAATTAATAAATCAATATAAAAACATATGTACATACATATACATTACTGTTCAATGATTAGGGGTTGGTATTTTTTTTTTCCTCTTTTATGGTCATGCATTTATTTGCTACAAAATACAGTGAAACAGTAAAAACAATTTTGGAATATTACAAAATAACTTGTTTTTCTATTTTAATATAATTTAAAATGTAACTCATTATTGTGACATTCACAGATATTTTTAAATAAATGTTTAAATAAATAAAAAGATGAAAACATAAAACATGTCATGTTAAATTAATACAGTATAATATATTTATATAATATAAATATAAATATAAATATTAATATAATATTTTTGCATTAATATTTTCTTTACAAATATTTTAGGTTTGGTCTCTCAAACAGACTTATGTTGTAAATCATGGCGTTTCTCATCCCACAATTTTTTTTTCTATTTTAATATAATTTAAAATGTAATTTATTCATATGATGGCAAAGCTGAATTAGACATAGCTGAACAGACATTCACAGATATTTGTAAATAAAATATTTAGATAAATGTGTAAATAAAAAAACATTACAAAATTAATGTTAAATTAATGCCATATAATACATTTATTTGTATTACATTTATTATTAATGTAAATATTAATGCAGTATTTTTGTATTAACATTTTCTTTTAAAATATTTTAAATAAATAGTTTAATATGCTTAGGCATTTATTTGCTACAAAATACAGTAAAGCAGTACATTTTTAAAATTATTACAATTTAAAATACTTTAAATTACTTAAAAAAACTTTTATTTTAATTTAATTAAAATGTAATTTGTTCATGTGATGACAAAGCTGAATTATCATACATTCACAGATATTTTTTTAATAAATTACTTAAATATTTAAATAAATAAAAAATAAAAACATTAAATATTTATTGTTACATTAATACAGTATAACACATTTATTAACTATTTTAATATAATTTGAAAGCAATTTTTGCACATGATGGCAAAGCTAAATTATCAGACATTCACAGATATTTTTTATAAAATATTTAGATAAATATTTAAGTAAATAAAAAATAATGTTAAATTAATACTGTATAATACATTTATATAATATTAAAATTAATACAGTATTTTTGCATTAATGTTTTCTTTAAAAATATTTTAAAGATTTTTTTTAATATGCTCATGCATTTATTTGCTACAAAATACAGTAAAACAGTAATATTTTGAAACATTATTACGATTAACTTTTTTCTATTTCAATATAATTTCAAATGTAATATATTCATGTGATGGCGAAGCTGAATTGTCAGACATCCACATATATTTTTTTAATTAAAATATTTAGATAAATATTTAAACAAATAAAAAATTAAAACATTAAAAGTGTAATGTTAAAATAATATTGTACAATACATTTATATAATATTATAAATATTAATACAGTATTTTGGCATTCAATATTTTCTTTAAAAATATTTAGATAGTTATTTTTCTATTTTAATACAATTTAAAATGTAATGCATTCATGTGATGGCAAAGGTGAATGATCAGACATCCACAGATATTTTTGTAATAAAATATTTAGGTAAATATTTAAATAAATAAAACATAATACATTTAATGTTAATATAATACATTTATATAATAGTAATATTAACATTAATACAGCATTTTAGCATTAATATTTTCTTTAAGGATTTTGTTTAATATTCTCAAGCATTTATTTGCTACAAAACAGTAAAAACAGTCATATTTTGAAATGTTATTACAATTTAAAATAACTTTTTTTATTTTAATATAATTTAATATAAAATGTAATTCATGTGATGGCAAAGCTAAATCATCAGACATTTACAGATATTTTAATGAAATATTTAGATAAACATTAAATAAATGAAAAATAAAAACAAGTATGTTAAATTATTACTGTACAATGCATTTATATAATATTAATATTAATATAAATATAAATTCAGTATTTTTGCATTAATATTTTCTTTACAAATACTTTAATTGTTCACCCAGTTTGGTCTCTCAAACAGACTTCTGTGTCATAAATCATGGCTTTTCTCATCCCACAAGCTTTTTTTTTTTAACCTGAAGGAAAAATTGAGTACATGAGATAAAAATGGGAGCACCATAACAGATGTGGAGCGAACAATGCTTGTTCTTCAGACAGCAGCAGTATCCTGCTTAATTTAGATAGAGGACTTTCCAAGTTTCCAGTGATGGACATTCAAGTAGCAAATACCACTGAATGCCACTTGATTAAACTGATTCATTGCTGGGTATTTTGTAAACATGTGAACTGAAATGATTTAAATCTCCAATTCTAATGAAATAACAATGATTCGCCATGTGGTCTTAAAACCAACGACATCAGTTCTGTCAACAATAACAGCCTTGTCGCCTTCGATCATTGCTCAAACTTGTATGCAAAGAAACTAAGCCAAAATATCTCAAAAATGTTCCCCTTGGTTTCTCAATTTCCCTTTTAACAGACTTACGTGTCAACAACAATCATTGTGGAGACAGTCGACCCGTTTCGGTCAAACAAGTCTGAGGAATGGATAACTCCACGACCTGGTATTTGGCTTTGCGGTGGCATGGGTCCAGTCACCACAGGCCACTCTGCAATCCCCAAAATAGTCACTCCAAATTATAGGTTCACTTTGGGCCCAAAAAGTGCAGAGCCTGATTTTCGGTGGATTTTAAGAATACGTCTACGAACGCTATGGTTATTCCAGCAGATCTGCGTTTGGAAACTTTCTTTTATGCAATTAAGGAACTAGCGAACCCCTGCAATGTTTTCCAACTCAAAACCACAAGTCTGTATTTTGGTGTTTCATTCAGTCTGGCAGAATAATAAGATGCCTATGGGAGAGCCGCAGCATTTTAAGGTATTTCAGCCCACAATCACCTACTTTATCTTTAAAATATAAAACTGAGATTAGAGTCCAGTTGCGTTTAATGTAGATGAGCATTTTCGAACACCGTGGATGATATAGTCTGGTCAAACGGTTGAGGTTTTCACGCTTCATATGTATAAAGGCGCCCCCTTGATCTATTTACAGATTAACTGGAAGCCAATTAAATAATCTGTCTGACAGTTTCTAGTTGACAGGCTGTAAATGCCAAGTGAACCAGATCAGAGCCGAGCAGACAGTCCAAGGTGAAGCACACTGGCCAAGAGGCACTGAAACCTTGAGTGGTAGACAATCTCTCTGTTCACCACGCCAAGTTGTGTATGTGTATGATTGAGCTAAAGGGGCTGGAGCTATGCTAGCTATCACAGCTGATTGATTGTCCTCCAAAGCCCATTACCTTGTGTTCTGTTTCAGGCTGCCAAGCGTCTCCCCTTTGCTCCTGTTCACACAGGCTAAGCAAAACATTTCAACACTTCAGCTGATATTAATTAGCAATCACTTAGTCTGTATGTCTGTCATTTAATGTAACACGTTAAAAATATTCTACACGCATCCAGTATTTAAGATCGTTTATCATGCTAAGTATGTATTATTTTATAATGATGTTATGTTCTTTATATTTAAGACTTGTATGGCTTCTCTTTCTGAAATATGTAGTAGATAACCCATGAAAGATTTACGTTATTTAAAAAAGCTTGGACTATAAGGGGCAGGATTATTTAAATGACGTAAAATGGTTGCGCTATCTGTTCCTATTTTAACTGCAACACAACTCGGAAAATAAAATACCGATACAGTGACCACAGCTACTGAACGAGCCTACAGGTGGCGATGGATATAATCATAGGCTTTGACCAAATGCCATACCATCGTTTTTTCCCCCACAATGAGTCTAGACGATCCCGTATCGAGTGAAATTCGCACTGAGAAACTCTTTCATGCCAGGGTGGCATCTAGCATTTGTAAGCTCTTTCTGTAGCTGTGGTCTACTAAAAGGCTCAAAGGTTTTAGGGCTAAAGTGGAGAGAACAAAGACGCGGGTCTTTAAGAAGTTTTGTTCGTCCACAGGCATCTTCCCATTCTTTTGTCCTCTTTTCATCGCTAGGAAAAGCAGTGAAGACTTGCGTCAATTCTCTTGTTGCATTTCCCCTGAAAAAAGTCACCAAAAGTCACACAGTTGCTATCATTGTTTTGATGCACTTTTTGAA
>JAHKKF010517596.1:0-16318 GCA_019740295.1 Labeo calbasu | reverse complement strand
AATATCACAGCACACAGGTACTTACTTGGCTAGCACCCTTGTTGGTGCCCATCTGCAGACTGATTGTTGAATGGTCCATTGGTGGTAGAATGTGTGACTTGGGATCATACAGATGTCTTCTGGTGCCATAGGCATTCATTCCAGCTTGACTTGCACATTTATTTGTTCCCATCTATTAAAAGACATGCAAAAGAGTGTCATGGTACTTTCCAGATTGAGCTAAAATAAGTATTGCAAATTGTGAATAATTGTGACTCATATTCAGATCATTTAAAATAATGACAGAAACTCAAACACACAAAGTTCACTCATACCTGTAATCCGATGACACATTGCCCGGCTTTCATTTTCTCCTCATCAAATGCCCTCTCCTGTCTCTCAGCATACTTCACTCCAATGTCTACACTTGAATGGATGCCCTTGGTTTTAGCCTGTAAACACAGAGAGAGTCTATAATTACAGACTGAAAAATCAAAGTTAGCCTGCACTCCTGCGAAATTATATCATTAGGGACTTACCATGCCGGCAAGAGCCAGGAGGGTGGTCTGAACCTGTGTCATATTTCCATTCTCAAACAGATCATTGGCTTCAAAAATATCGTGAGGTTTGAGTCCGTAGGTGGTGATCGCTTTGATAAAGTTGGTCAGGTTCTCCAGCTGCAACAGAAAAAAAATAGCTGAATGCGAACAGACAAAACATAACCTTCTACTGCAAGAGACAATCTTATCAGCTGTTTAAGTCAACACAACAGACAACTATGTTCTCGGAAAAACAGTTCAGTGTCAGAACAATGACTCTAGCGTAACTAAAACATCCAGGAATAAACATTTCAGAGAAATGGGAAAGGTCAGCTCACCTGATGCCAGTTTTGCGACGATTGGTTGATCTTTTTCACAGAACCTGGCTGAAGTTTGTTTACGAGCCTTTAAGAAAACATCAAGACCTCAAGGTTATGCAAAAGTATGTTGTGAAACTACGTTTGAGAGATATTGAAATACAAACTTACTCGCAGAGTATGACTCCATTTTTTAACCCTTTCTGAAAGTCATCTCCAATTGAGCGCCCAGTAATGTCTTCAATCCAAATCCGTAACTCTTCCTCCTTCTGGGAATCATATTTCTGTGCAATCTAGTGGAGAAAAAAAATGACATTGGTTAACAATCAAGACTACGATACAGCTTTATGCTTATTATTTCAATAAAAACAGGATTTACATTTTATATATATATATATATAGGAACTCAAAGGCTTATCTAACACCTTAAATCTGTCTGTCTAGTTAACCTCAGGACTGCTAACTGATACTAGTGTGCTAAAATCACATCAACACCTATCAGTTAGAGGAATGTGAACCAGCAGCAGCTTTATTGTGAGCACAAGCTGTGTGTTTTTCAGGCCAGATTACAATGACATGTTTGAGGACTGGAGGCAACGCCCCAAGAACTCCTTAGAACTTTCTTGCTGTTTCCGCGACGTCTTTTTCGCTTTACTTACTTTAACTTGACAGCTAGTTGCCAGTAAATAAAATAATGCAATATGCATTACATGAAGCACGACTGATATTTAATGTTGTATCGTAACACGTGTGTTACATGTTAACACTACAGGAAGTTTGGGAAACATTGGTTCATACACTTTCGATTCATCAGACTGAGACGGTGCGATTTCTATTACATACGAGCTACAATATGACATGTCTACGTTTTAGCTAATGTTTTAAACGAATTAAAAGTTAATTATTCCACGTACCTTGCTTTTCACTTCCGCTGAAAACCCATATGCTGGACCTCTGTTGAACTGCGAAGACATTATGTCAGCGATCAAAAGCAGCCAAAGCTTTAAAACAGACTGTCGGGAACTGAAAGAGAAAGAGTTGGGTAAAGTTTGATAGTTTTGTCTGCTTTACTATTTTAGCGTACGTAGATCCAGAACTTCCCCTCGGATACTTCGCCACCAATGAGAACGCGCGCTCAGTTCAGACTCCGCCTCTTTCTTTCCTTCTTGGCCCTGATTGATTTCAAAAACTCCATATATGGCACTAAAGTACCAAATTCCTTTACAATGGGAGTATCCCTGTGTCCATCCTGGTATTCCAGACTCGCGGTAGCTGAGGTATGAGTCACCTCTGGGAATAAGGCAAGCTACTGAATGATGTCACCAGCATTCATAAAATATTTCTGTGAAACGCTGAGGAAGCAGTCAAGATAGGATATCAAACGAATAGTGGAAATATTTACGTGTAATTATTTACATACTTTTGAACAGTTACTGAAGGACACTCTACTGACGAACGTTAAATTAAATAATTTTGAATTAGCGAAGCATTTTCTAAGACAGTTGAAGACAACTTATAAGAAACAGTTTGTTCCAAATAACATATTTCTATTGTTTACCTTTCCTCATGTTGTTACTAGAAACTGGAAAGGAATAGTTCACCCAAAAACGAATATTTGCTGAAAATGTACACATCCCCAGGCAGTGTTGGGGGTAATGCATAAGTAACGCGAGTTACGTAATCGGATTACTTTAGTAACTAGTAAAGTAACACATTACTTTTTACTTTACAAGAAACTGTTACTTGTTCAAATAAGTAACGCTAGTTACTTTGTTATCCCATTTACTGACTGACAAGTCTCCTGTCCTCATGTTGAGAGAAATCGGAAGTACAGAGGTGTTGTGTGCACTGTGTAAACATGATGTTACTGTAGTTCTAGACTAAATGTGAACATGCATTAATTCAGATTCAGTACTCATCAAAATGAATTAAAACAGCAAACTCACAATATGACGCAAACCTGCAATAATTAAATGTTAATAACACAAAATGTAATGTCTTTGCTGCTGACCTTTGATGATCCAGTTCAACCATACTAATAAGCAAAAATCACTTTGAATAAACTAACATTTGTGCTTCATTGTTTTTTTACTGCTGAAGCCGGTTTCTCCTGCTTTCTACTGTACAGATGTGAATTTACTTTTCCTTCAGCCTGAGGTTTTTTCATTTCACTTTTTAGTTATATTTGCTAAAATGACAACTTTTTATATTAAAAACAAACAAGCAAGCCCTGCCCAGATTTAAAAAGTAACATGAAAGTGACGTAAAAGTAACGTAACACAGTACTTCCCATAAAAAGTAGCTAAGTAACGTAATTAGTTACTTTTTTAGAGAGTAACGCACTACTGGTAATGCATCACTTTTAAAAGTAACTTTACCCAACACTGGGGATAACGCATTACAAGTTACGTGAGTTATGCAATCAGATTACTTTTTCAAGTAATTAGTCATGCATTACTTTTTTAATTTACAAACAAATACATTTAAGAGTTACTTTTTCATGTAAGTAACACCAGTTATTTTGTTTTCCCATTTATTGACTGACAAGTCTCCAGTCCTGTTCTGTGTAAACTTGATTTTACTGTAGGTCTAGACTTAATGTGAACATGCATTAATTAATCTCACTCACAAAAAAGATTTAGTTTTCATCAAAATGAATTAAAACAGTAACTAAATGTTAAATAACACAAATATCCTTTGTGTATTTAATCCCATTTTATTAACTAATCCCTTTGCTGTTGACCTTCGATAATCCAGTTCAGCAATACTAATACACAAAAATTATTTTAGATAAACTAACATTTGTGCTTCATTGTTTTTTTTAATCGCTGAAGAGTGTAGAACCTTCTTCTCCTGTGTTCTACTGTACAGACGTGAATTTATTTTTCCGTCAGGCTTATTCATGTCACTTTTTGGTGTGAAAAACAAACAAGCAAGCCCTGCCCAGATTTTAAAAGTAATGTGAAAATAACACAAAAGTAACGTAATTAGTTACTTTTTTAGGGAGTAACGCAATATTGTAATGCATTACTTTTAAAAGTAACTTTCCCCAACACAGTACCCCAGACCATCCAAGAACTTCATCAGAACAGATTTGGAGAATTTTAGCATTACATCACTTGCTCACCAGTGGATGATACTCTGCAGTGAATGGGTGCCGTCAGAATGAAGATCCGAACAGCTGATAAAAACATCACAATAATACACAAAATAAAACACGACTCCAATCCATCACTTAATGCCTTGTGAAGTGAAAAACAAATCCATCAAGGCATTTTAACTTTAAACTGTTGCTTTTGGCAAAAATTACATTCCATACAGACATACTTGTTTAAAACTGTTTTTGCTTGTAAATGGTGTTTGATCTCTGCATATTTTTCTCCAGATTCAGACAAGAAAACTTCAGAAAGTAATATTTGAAGGACACGTTTAAGCCGAAAGCAAAAACAAAAGTTAAAAACATCTAAACTATGGATTTGTCTACTACAAACATGCAGATTTTTGCTCCACAAGATTGTCGAGGATTGTTGTGATGCCTCATTGCAAAGGATGAACATTGGTGAGCAAGCGATTTCTCATTTTCATCTTTGTTCAGCTGAAACCTGTTCATCTGCTCTGATGAAAAAACAAATTAATCTCAATCTTAAACGGCCTGAGGGTGAGTAAACTTTATTTTTAGGTGAACTATTCTTTTAAATGTTGACTAAAGGCCTGTTCACACAAAGAAAGATCACTATAACAATTATATTGGTATCTGTTCCAAGTTTGATAACATTTAGCAAGATGGAGTTAATGTCATGTGCCATTTTACAACTCTTAAAAGATTGGTGAATTCTGATTGTTCTGAAAATAATTGGTATGATATCAACATTATTGTTGCAAGCTGTGTTGCAAAATTCCTTATTCTTAAATAATTAGAATAATTATAGTCTTTTGGTATCAAATTTGGTTTGTAAGGGGCCATTTAAACAACTATACATTTTAAGTTCAGATGCAAAACCAGCTAAAAGCCATCTCGGTCAAAAATGAGATGATGATACTGAGTGAATGCTCTTGACATATTATTCGTCCATCAAATACTTTTACCTCAAACTCTCAAAATTCCAACCTCGGCCCAATCAGAAGTACCAGTACTTATATAAAAACCTATACAAAGTAGCCAGAAAAAAATGCTAATTAATACGTCAGATGGATTTAGATGCTTTTGCATCTGAACTCTTAATTTATACAATGTAAAATACGCCCATTTTTCACAGCAAAAACGTTTATGAAGGACCCCTAAAGCTGCTAAAAGGGGTCCAGCGTTGTTTTGAACCACTTTGATGTAAGCTAAATAAAGCTAGCTGAAAATTTTCTGTTGGATTCAGCAGAAGAAAGTAAACCGTACAGGTCTGGAATGACGTAAGGGGGTGAATAAACAAAAGAAAAGAAGAACTATCCCTTTAAGACTAGGTCGAGTATGTGTGTATGCAGCAACCACTGTTGGTTAGCTTCAGTTAAAGGGAGTTTCCATGACACATCAAGCAAGCAAATCGACCACAGCAATTACACTTAAATAGCACATTACTTAGGTAACAACACATTTTGTTGTTTACTATTGATTCATTTAGCACTGCAAATTGTTTCAAATTGTTTCCTGAAAAGGAAAAGAAACATTACATGATAGATTTTCCTCTCATGTCAATCATGTTGGTTTGGGACAAATAACCTTAATGGAAAAAAGGGTACCATGATGCAAAGAGTTTTGATCATTTTATTTTTTTCGAACAAACGAGTGATGTTAAACACTGAACAAATATACTGATCAAAAATGATCAAAGAAGTCTCTCCTCTAGTTTTAAATTGCAAATTATATTTGCAATACCCTAAACCAAGTGTTGAGCTCTTAGATGACCTTTGCTTCAAAAACAATGCATATCCCTGGAATATCTGACATGGTTTTAAGAAAACATACGCTGTACTTTTGAAACCAAGTGAAGCTAGCGGAAGCCTTTCCAAACTTTTTACATCAAAGGCACATTGGTAGGACGAAGGTAGCAGAGCACACAGTGTTTGCAAGTCGGCAGCAAATTGGTTTCACCCCCTTCACAAGACGTTTGTCTTCAAAACAATGGCAAGGCATTTAAAAAAAATATTGAATGGAAGAGAAAAAAAAACAAAAACAAAAACACGATCAATAATATGTCAAACTGAAAACACTGAATGAGTAATAGGACCACAACCTATAAATCTAGGTCTATGGATGCCAGTGAACAGCAACACAAACGATTGGGTCGTTCATTCCAAACGCTTCGTTTCCCCTCAAATTCATTACATTCACACTAAAAAACAAACAAAAAAAAAACAAAACTGAAGACTTAAAGGTTTTACATGGATTGCAAGAACTATGTACAGACAAGCAGGATAACGCGCATATTTATTGACACATTTATAGCACAATGCGTCCATTTGAGAAAAAAGGTCTTTCCTTCTTTACCACCTAAACAAATGTCTAAATGCCATACATTCACTAAGGCTCTTCAAATAAGAAAGTCATTGTTGAATGGTTTCAGTAAGGCAAACAATATCTAAAGGAATGGTAACAAGTATATTTCCAGCATATTAACATTTTCCTGCTTTCCTGTCCTCACAGTATGAAGATGAAAAGTAGCACCCTCTGTGGCGTCCACTGCGTTTGCTTCTAGCACATGAATACCCTCTCCTTTTCGACATATTTTATCCATATTTTTCTTTTTACAATTATCTAGGCAAACAGATTTGTTTAAAATATTGTTTTATTTAACACATCTAAAAATAGATTGCTTTTCTCTCATATGAAAATCACGCATATTAAATAAACCGAGAAAGAAATGTCAAGCGACAAATGATGGAATGGAATGTCGGGATCTACTTAGCAATTAGCACACGTACGTGAGAGCCGCTGTGGGAAAACAATGTATTTATATATGCCTCATGTACATCACAAATAAAGGGACAAATGTGTGACGCGAACAGAAAAGCCTCGAACATATCTGCACATCTTAGTGGATAACCTTCTGCTAGGAGGATGAAAAAAAAAAAAGATATGGAAAACAAAAATGGTCAAATAAATAGATGCATACATGATAAGAAACTTTTATAATTTATTCTTTGTCACATAAAGCTTTTTGTAACTGCCAAAAAATGTTCTCGACTTGCTTTTAAACATATGTGTACTGCTCAATGCTTGCTCAGACCCTCCTATTCACATGTTGTGCAAGAACTGGCCCAGTTTAATCCCTGCGAGCCATTATATACAACCCTTGTTTGCAAATTCTTGTTGGTAGCAGCACATTACAAACAGGACGTCACTTCAGCTCCGTCTTGTGGAACAACCACCGTCGGTTCGTTCTTTACACCTGTAAGATGAACCTAGCACAGAGTGACAAGGAGAGTCGCTTCCGTCTCCTTCGACTCACAGTGGGAACATTGACAACTCTTCCGAGCCCTGCTCTCTCAGTCTAGGCAAACGTATGGCAGGATGTTCAATTTACTCTCGTCGCCGTGAGGATCCAACGATATGCACTCTGTCCAATCAAACCAGGCTCCCTTGGTGTCGTAACAACCGTTCACCCCTGACCAGTGCTCGTTGTGTATTCTGAGAAGGTCCTCGTTCGTTACGTCCCGAGTCACCCCGGGGAGTTCTGTCGTGGAGCTGCTCGGTACTAAAGCGTGCGTTATCCGCGTCTCTTTGACGTCGTGCTCCTCGCGCTTCAAATATTCAGTCATGAAAAAGTGCGCCCCGTGGGTCTGTGCTCCAGAGGATGTGAGAACATTGCTCTGAAGGTTAAGGTACGACTGAATGATTTCATTTCTGGAGAGCTCTTTCCAGTTCGTCTGTTGAAAGGGGTTGGGAACCGACGTAGGCGCCTTTTGCTGCGGCATCTCAGTCCTCGCCGAAGGCTCTGCAACCGGCGGGCCTTGGCACTCAGGCTCGTGGTGGCTCGATTCTTTCGGAGTGAGGGGCTTAATCTGTCCGGTCACCGGGTCGAATGTCAACCTACGCTCTTTTAACCGCACCGGTTTGGTCCTGTCCTCTGAGGACTGCCCCTGAAGGTTTACCGTGTAGTCTCTGGGTCTGTATTTCTTGCGCTTTTTGCCTTCCAAGTTGGAGGTCGCCCCATCCCGTTCACCCTTGGTCTCCGCGGCGTCTAAGCTGTGAGGCGCGAGCGGGGAGCCGGAGAGCGGCTCCGGTGTTGCAGTGCTGTGTGGGGGCTGGGAGAGTCTATCCGTCGACCTGTGCAAGTGCATCGAGCCTTCCAGCCCCACAGACGACGGACCGTCGGCGATGCACACCTGGGCCGGCGACGTTAAAGGCTGCAGCGTGGGCAAAGGAGAGGGCACTTGGGCTGAATTCTGAGCCGGGCTCGAGAGAGTCCCTTTTGGTGCATATGTTGAAGACCTCTTGGCCATCGTCTCGTGCGTTACGCTGCGCGGACTCGAGGAGTACCGAGGACTTTTGGGCTGATGCTGCCCGCCTCCGTCCATTCTCGCATGCTGCTGTAACACTGATGTTTTGAGTAAGGAGGAAGTGCTAGGTAGTTTGGTAAGCCCCGGAGAGCTCGGATGAGGCTTCACAGCGTTGACAGGGATTTTGTTGTGCCTGTCATTCTCAAGGTGCTCCACGCGGATTCTGTCAGACGGTACATCGTCGTCTTTATCCGGGAGTGGCTCGGGGCTCCCCCTGATTCCATTTGATGGTGGAGAAGAGGAATACATTGGCTCGTAAAGGGACGTCTTTGTCATTTTGGCCGGCAGGTGCGGACTATCCCTTTGCTCCCCCCGCCGCTTTCGGCTGCTGGATTTCTCCGCCTTTGGGGAGTACGTGTTATGGATGTCATTCCTGGTTTTGAGCTCGGGAGCAACCTTACTCGGAGGGGGGACCGCCGGAGGCGTGTCTGTCCGGCAGGGGTGAGCACCGCCATTGGCAGAACCCGGGACATTTGGCGCACCTCTCGCCGGAGTGTCACTTTGGCCGGGCTCGATCAGCTTCTGCCAATTCCGCAGGAGTTTCTTGGCACGTTTGGCAAGGTCCTCATCCTTTGTTTTCTTTCTCACATCATTAATCAGCTTTCCCAAACGGGTTTCCTGCAGAAATTTTTAGAGGAAATGTCATTTCAAGTCTTCACAAAAAGCATTTTCTGTCAAACTAATACCATGCAGTATTAATGAAGAGTAATGACAAACAAGATGTTATCCGGTTGTTAAATCTGACATCAAGCAACAGTTCTGCAAAATGATAATTATTTTACCAAAATAAGAGGGATCATACAAAATGCATTTTATTTTTTATTTAGTACTGACTCCAAGTTATTTCACATAAAAGATGTTTACATATAGTCCACAAAAGAAAATAATAGTTTGTTTTTATAAAAATTACCCTGTTCAAAAGTTTACATACACTTGATTCTTAACACTGTGTTGTTACCTGAATGATCCACAGCTGCTTATCTTTTTTTGTTTAGTGATAGTTGTTCATGAGCTCCTTGTTTGACCTAAACAGTTAAACTGCCCGCTGTTCTTCAGAAAAATCCTTTAGGTCCCACAAAGTATTTGGTTTTTCAGCATTTTTGTGTATTTGAACCCTTTCCAACAATGACTGTATGATTTTGAGATTCATCTTTTCACACTGAGAACAACTGAGGGACTCATATGCAACTATTACAGAAGGTTCAAACGCTCACTGATGATCCAGAAGGAAAAACATGCATTAAGAGCTGGGGGATGAAAACATTTTGAATTTGAAGATCAGGGTAAATTTAACTTATTTTGTCTGCTGGGAAACATGTACGCATCTTCTGAAGTGCAGTACAAAGTGAAAAAAATATACTATATTTAGGCAAAATAAGAAAAATGTACACATCTTCATTCTGTTCAAAAGTTTACACCCCTGGCTCTTAATGCATTGTTTTTCCTTGTGGAGCATCAGTGAGCGTTTGAACCTTCTGTAATAGTTGCATACGAGTCCCTCAGTTGTCCTCAGTGTGGAAAGATGGATCTCAAAATCATACAGTCATTGTTAGAAAGGGTTCAAATACACAAAAATGCTGAAAAAACAAATAATTTGTGGGACCTGAAGGACTTTTCTGAAGAACAGCGGGCAGTTTAACTGTTCAGGACAAACAAGGGACTCATGAACAACTATCACTAAATAAAAATAAAAAAAAAAACAGCTGTGGATCATTCAGATAACAACACAGTATTACGAAAAAAGTGTATGTAAACTTTTGAACAGGGTTATTTTTATAAATTCAACTATTATTTTCTCTTGTGGACTATATGTAAACATCTTTTATGTGAAATAGTTAATAAAATAACATTTTGCAGATTCTGCAAGGTGTATGTAAACCTTTGACTTAACTGATGTAAACTGTATACTCATGGTGTGCTGTATTATTTTAACTTTATCTCCAAATCCAAATCTGAGTTAGCCAGATAATGATTTATCTTTTCTGAATTATTTAAATGTTGTCTGGGGAACTGCGAGTCTGGAAACAATGAGCTTTTAAAAGCTTAGCTTAAAAGGATAGTATTCATGCTTAAAATATAGAGGTGACTTGAACCTGGAAAGAGTATTTGGTATGTCATGTCTTAAGCAGATTGATATTTTATTACTGAAGATCAGTGCACATCTTTACCAACCTCAAGTGCTTCTTTGGTGATAGGATACTTCTCCAAATTGGTGATAACATCAAGAACTGCAACCATGTTACAGATCTGTTCAGGAAGACAGACAGTTTAACATACAAGCCTTATATGACACATACTATCAAATGTTGTCCAAGATAACGGGTAGAGAAGAATGTTGGAATAATATTCTAAAAGCAGGAAGTGTTCAAAGTAAGGCTGGAATACACTGCTCATATTTTTCTCCAATTTGCTGTCTGGAGGAGTCAAACCAGGAGCTGAAAATAAGTCAGTGTCCAGATTTTGACAAGTTTCATACAGTTTATGACGAGTGCAGACTACAATTTTTTAGCGTCAAACTACGATTCTACCCAGTCAAAGGATATCAAATGTTTTCATTTGTCATGCCTATCCTTGCGACGCTGTACGTTTCTGGATGAGTTTTGGAACGACCCTCAGTCGTTTAGGCCACATTTACATTATATGGTTCAAGTGACCAAAATCCAAATTTTCCTCCCATGTGGCACAGATCGGATATGACCCAGGAACATGTAAGCAGGAAAAAAGCATATGAATTCTGATACTCTCAGATCGGATTCAGGCCTCATTCATATGCGGAAATAAATCTGATATGAATCAGATACATGCATCTGCCATGTAAGTGGACAGATCGGACATTCCCCTACAAGTCATACATCATAGAAAAAGCAATGTTGGCGAACAACGTCACCTCAGGTGGACGCTTTTCTGGGTCAATACACAGTATTGCCAAAGTCTGTGGTTAACCTGCACAATTGGGGTACTTTTACACTCTGTTACCACAGGTTGTAGGGATCTCTCCCCAGGGGAAAACCTCAGTAAGAAGCGACTGGGCTAGTTTTGAACAGCAATTGTGCTGGTTTTGTTTTGCAAGCCTGCCAACCTGTCAGAACATCGAACCCTAGGTTGTTTCGCCAAGACGACGCAAGGTAGTCATAAAAAAAATATTGGATATAGTCAACAAATTGGAATTGGGCATTAAGAACTGCAGTTTAAATGCAGCCTTAGTGTATGACAAGCATTTTTTTATGTAACCATTTACAAAGTCAACACGTCCAAGACAGCTAAAGTTTTAAAATCTGTGCTAATTTTGTGAAGACGTGTAGTGTATTCCAGCCTTTAGCTATACAGAATATCACATAAAGTTACTCAGTGTCTAATGTAAAGAAATCAAACCAAAACACACTGACACTTGGCACAAATTATGTTTTCACACACCCTGACATAGAACATTAAAACAGAAGTGATAAACTGTAGTTTATCAGTTACAATATAGTGTGTCAGACAGCTCACCTCTCATTCACAGTGAGTGTGAAAAAGTCTGAACAACTTTTAAATCTGTGGAAGCAGAAACTAATTACTTCAATCAATAGACAACAGGTTTACCCTTTATTTACTCCAGGGCAGCATTCTGACCCTCCTGACCTTAACCTACCAATTTAACCCCAAGAGACTAGTTAACAATGCAATAAACGATGTATGGATAGTCAAACAACACCCAGAAGAATACATAAGTAGTCAAAGTGTGTATGAAATGCACTCAGAACCAAACCTGTTCAGTGTTTACTTACCATAAAATCTCCAGTAAAGACAGACCAACTCAAACCTTCAAGTTGGGAATAATTACTGCGACGGAAATTACACGGATTGTTTATTTCCTAAACCCTCAGCGCTGATTATTCCCCTCATGCTGCTCATTTTCATGGCGTGTTGTTAGCCTAGTAAAACATTCAATGTGGCTGTCACATTTTCCAGTCAGCCAGCAGGTTAGCTCTAGTTAGGTCTGCGTCCCCAGTTAGCACAGCAACGTAGCCGGAACAGCTACCAGCTGTGTGCTTAGGTTAGTTCACACATATTGAGAAACACCCAGGACAGCCAAGACCAAAAATCCACGACTGTTTGACGGCATCAACAGAGGTTTAATCTCTCTTGGTGATACAGAATCAAGCTAACTCACTGCTCTCAGCATGCATTCATCTGCTAGCGCTTTGCTAATGCCACTGTGTCAGCTAACCACATATGCCGAGCTCATATTAGCCAAGATATGTCGTGTATAAGCGGGAAACAACAGACAATGTTCACTAGCGGCATTTGAGATGCTGTTAAACTTCCAAAAAGCGACAAACGAGCAGAGAATTCTATAAATCTGCTCCAAAGCTTAATAGCAGATAGCTTGACATGAAACAGCTAGCGGACAACAGGCTTCCCACAACATGTCATCTGTGTCTGATCGCAACATGCAGCTTAAATCGAGGTGGCTGCTTTTGTGATAGCTCTCAATGCATGCTTATGTTTGAAAGCAGGATTATATCGCGTCTGTCCAGCTGTTTTGTTAGCGTAGGGTAAGCGTAGCATAGGGTAAATGTGGCTCCCGTCAGTTAGCGGACTGCTAATGGGAGCTCCACATCTGCTCTGCCATACATTCAGACGCTCGTTACGGCGTTTGGCGGCTCGAAAGGCGGCTCTAACTGTGTCGTATCGGGGAAAGTGAGCTTTGGTCGGCAGGAGAGTGAGCGGGTTACTCACATTGCTCTGGCTATCGATGGCCTGCAGCAGCCGGTCTCTCATCTGCTGCGGGGTTGCGGAGGCCGTTGTCATTGCCTGCTCGGTGCGAATCGGCCGACGGGGGAAAAATCCTCCGGATTCAAGGGCTTAATGGATTGCAGGAACTCACAGACCTCTCGGGAGGATTGAGAAGTGGCGGAACCACATGTTTCTGATGTGATTGTTGGCTTGAGAAATGGTGTATGTGTGTGTTCAGTTGGGAGATGAAGGTTCGACGGTTGTCGTGTCTCTCCGCCTCATTGCGTCGAGCGCTCTCACCGATCTCATGAACTCCACTGGATCAAAACCTCCGGCCCGCTGCATTATGGGAGAGCGCGACGCCGCGTGACGCCATCACGCAGGTTCAAATCAATTCAGACAGACAAACAATGATGCAGAACGCAGGGTATGACAACAAACACGGTAATTACTGTTTTTTAAACGAATGTACCGGAATAACCAAAGTTTTATAGGTTAAATATATGCACATAATATAAACAGCACCATGATAAATGTCCATAATAGATTATAAACATGTTACAAATTATACAAACCGTAGATAACATTTTAGGTTCTGAAGATGAAAAAAAACAAAAGAGGAAGAGGATGTCACTTCATTAAGATATCTACTTACATTACCAGTCAAAAGTTTTTGAACAGAAAGATTTTTAATGTTTTCTGCTCACCAAGCCTGCATTTATTTGAAAGTACAGCAAAACAGTAAAATGTTGAAATATTTTTACTATTTAAAATAACAGCTTTCTATTTGAATATATTTAAAAATATAATGTATTCCTGTGATTTCAAAGCTGAATTTTTAGCATCATTACTCCAGTCACATGATCTTTCAGAAATCATTCTAATATTCTGATTTGCTGCTCAAAAACTATTATTATTATTATTATTGAAAACAGATGAGTAGAATTTTTCAGGTTTCTCTGATGAATAAAAGGTTCAGAAGAACAGCATTTATCTGAAATAAAAATCTTTTGTAACATTATAAATGTCTTTATCATCACTTTTGATTCATTTAAACCATCCTTCTAATTAAAGTATTAGTTTCTATATCTTTCCCAGAAAAAATGAAAATAAAATAAAAATAAAAATTATATAAACTCCAAGCTTTTGTATGGTATAGTGTATAATGTTACAAAAGCTTTTCATTTCAGATAAATGCTGATCTTTGGATCTTTCTATTCATCAGCGAATCCTGAAACAAATGTACTCAACTGTTTTAAATATTGATAATAATAATAATAAATGTTTTTGAACAGCAAATCAGCATATTAAAATGATTTCTGAAGGATCACATGACACTGAAGACTGGAATAATGATGCTGAAATTTTAGCTTTGATCACAGGAATAAATTACTTTTTTAAATATATTAAAATAGAAAGCAGCTACTTAAACAGTAAAAATATTTCACAATATTACTGTTTTTGCTGTATTTTGGATCAAATAAATGTAGGCTTGGTGTGCAGAACAGACTTATTTAAAAAACATTAAAAATCCTACTGTTCAAAAACTTTTGACTGGTAGTGAATTTAAGAATATTAGTTTTCTAATAGCTAGCAAACACTACAGTAAGACAATGCTAGAATAAAAATTAATAATCCAGATTACTTTTATCTACATAGAACTTTACCTAATAATAATAATAATAACCGTATAATAGATTTATATTTTTGCATCCTTCGGTTTCTGTAAATATCACTTACAGTTAGCAAATATATTTACTTTTCTCTTTATGAATCTAGTTTCTATCCACCTTTTTCTCGTAAGAGCGGGCGTGGTCATTTGTAAATTTTATGTTTAGCTTCTGTTCTCATTCACGTCCAGCTATTTTTAGCTGCACATAACAGCTCGTTTTGTCGTTTGAAACTGCGAACTGCGAAATAATGGCATATTATTTTAATGTGTTATCTTCGTTACGAACATTCTGGTTTGTACTAGTGCAAACAGGTTTACCGTTTACTGCACGTTGTTGTTGTTGTTATTTCCCTATAGCAGATAATGAACCGGAAGTTTCGTCCATAAACTTACTTCCGCGTTGAAGAAATCACATTGCAATTCTTTGCAATATTACTACACTATGTATGGATTCTGTAATTATAAAATAGTTAAAAGCACAGACCTAACTTCTCAATCAAAATGGTTTTGAGCACAGAGAAAAATCATACAAACAAATATGCTTTTTAACATTTTTATTCAATTCAATAAACAAATATTAATGCAAAGGTACAAAGACTTAAGCTTCCACACAGAAAAATACAGTAAGGACAATGGAATTTAAGCTTGATAACATTTGTTTTAAATAAGTAGCACAATTACAAAGCCCACAATGTTTTATATTCTTTTTTTGTTTTCTATATTTCATAGAAAACATGTAGTAATAGGAACATATTTTCCTTTTGTTTTAAAGGGTCAGATAAACCAAACCACAAAGCTGCAGAGCTATGTTCCTGAAAGCTAGGTTTGCATATTTGGTGAGTATAGTTATGTCTTGTTGCAAAAAAACTGGATTAACGTCTGAACTTTGCAGTCAAATGTATGTGCAACATCTGAATTATCATACATTGAAAAAATAGAAATTAGCTGCCTTTGTATAGATATGAACCACCGAGACAGTTCACATTCATTAAATGCACATACTGTAGAGTATTTTAAAGTTTTGTCAGGTATGCGTTTCAGTTCCACTGGGTTGCATTATCAAGTTGTCTCTTTAGCACTATAACAATGTTTTTTGTACATAAAGAAAACCAAAATACAAAACCACTTCATCAAAAATGATATTTCCAGTTGCAAAAGTTTTAGTAATGCACTAGCAGAGAGTTCAGATATACTCAGAGCTTGATAACTGCGAAAAAGCAGGACATCACATCGAGACTTGCGGGTATTTTAATATTCAGTACCATGCAGCAAAAGTTCACCCAATATAAAGCAGGTTTTCAGTGTTAAAGGCTGAAGACATACAGAGTCTCATGTAAATGTTTGGCCCTGGGAGAGATTATACAACAAGGTACATAACTGCTTCATTTTTAAATACAGTTGTTTTAAAATAAAGTACATTGGTCAACAAAGACACTAGGTAGTCGCTGTGGCAAACTGACAATTACTCAAGAGCAACTTTATATTGAAAACATAACAGTAGCAGACCATAGCTGAAGCATGACTTCAGTTTAAAAAAAATACAAACAACAAACTTTGGCTTTTTATCAATGGCTTGTCAATTATAGAGAAAGAATGCATGTATA
>JAHKKF010517595.1:6385-20123 GCA_019740295.1 Labeo calbasu | reverse complement strand
TAATGTTAACAACAATAGTAATTGTTTATTTGTTTGTTTATTAGTAATAATAATAACAATAGTACACTGTTTCTGCAATATTTTTATAGTATCAGGAATATTAAAATGTACTTGTATTTAAATGATATATTCATATATATATATATATATACATTAAAATATTAAAACAAACAGCAACCAATAGTAATAGTAAGCTTTATTTATTTATTTGTTTGTTTGTTTATAACACTGTTATTGTTAACATTAATAGCTACAATAACCATACAGTTTTTATAGTATCAAATATAATAAAAATATATAATTATATTCAAATAATATATACAATATATTCATATTTTCCTTGTTAAAAATTATAATATTAACAACAATAATAATTGTTTATTTGTTTATTTGTTTGTTTGTTTTTAGTAATAATAACAGTAATACACTTGGTTTTCTGCTAATAGTAACTAATAGTAATATTAAACTTTATTTATTTATTTATTTATTTATTTATTTATTTATTTATTAAATAATAATATTTACATAGTATATATTTACTTACATAGTTAATACCTCCTCTCCAAACCAAACTTTTCAAACATATTTCTCCTTTTGTGTTCACAGTTGATGCATTGCTTGACAGGAAGCTGGTTGTATTGCTGTTCAAACAGTGTGAAAAATGAACATAAAACTTTGAATGTTGAAATGGTTGGTGAACAATCACAGAATTTAGCTCCTTGTTCCAGCATGTTCTTAAAGTTCATCTCACTCACAAGAATGTAAACTTAGCAACTTCCAGGCCTCACCATGCCATTCATTTAAGTTTAAACATTAACCGAGTCCCTCAATGTGCCTTTGTGTCTTCACAGATGGACTCCACCAGGTCTCAGCCCTCTGCACCCTACGGGTGACCATCATCACGGATGACATGTTGACAAACAGCATCACTGTTCGTCTGGAGAACATGTCTCAAGAGCGTTTCCTCTCCCCTCTGCTGTCACTCTTCACTGAAGGTGTAGCCGCAGTCCTGTCCACCAGTCCTGATGGCGTCTTCGTTTTCAACGTCCAAAACGACACGGACGTTAGTGGCAGCATTCTTAATGTCACTTTCTCGGCCCTACTACCGGGTGGAGCTCCAGGACGGTATTTCCCATCAGAGGAGCTGCAGGAGCAGCTGTACCTGAATCGTACATTGTTGACGCTGATCTCGACTCAACGTGTCCTGCCGTTTGATGATAATATCTGTTTACGGGAGCCCTGTGAGAACTACATGAAGTGTGTAGCTGTTCTGAAGTTTGACAGTACGGCTCCCTTTGTGGCGTCCAACACAGTTCTTTTCAGGCCCATACACCCTGTGAATGGGTTACGGTGTCGATGTACTGATGGATTTACTGGAGACTATTGTGAGACAGAGGTGGACCTTTGTTACTCAGGCCCGTGTCAGAATAACGGGAAGTGCCGGAGTCGGGAGGGGGGATACACCTGTGAGTGCCCGCAAGATTTTACAGGTCAGTATCTGGCAATCAGATGTTTGTCTACCTGTTTATCAGTCCATCTATCTATCTATCTGTCTATCTGTCTGTCTGTCTATCTATCTATCTATCTATCTATCTATCTATCTATCTATCTATCTGTCTGTCTGTCTATTTGTCTGTCCATGTGTCCATCCATCCATCCATCTGTCCATCCATCTAACTGCTTATGTTTTTTATCTATCTATCTATCTATCTATCTATCTATCTATCTATCCGTCTGTCCTTCGATCCCTCTGTCTGTCCGTGTGTCCATCCATCCGTCAGTGTGTCCATCTGTCCATCTGTCCATTTGTCTGTCTGTCTGTCTGTCTGTGTGTCATCCATCTGTCCATCTGTCAGCCTGTCCATCTATGTATCTGTCTGTCTGTCAGTCTGTCCGTCCATCCATCTATGTATCCATCTATCTCTCTGTCTGTCTGTCTGTCCATCCATCGATCTGTCCGTCCATCCATCTATCCATTTGTCTGTCTGTCCATGTGTCCATTCATCCGTCCATCCATATGTTTATGTATCTGTCTGTCCATCTGTCTGTGTTTCTGCCATCCATCCATCAGTGTGTCCATCTGTCTGCCTGTCCAGCTATCTGTCTGTCTGTCTGTCTGTCTGTCTATCTATGTATCTGTCGGTCCATCTGTCTGTCTGTTTGTGTATTTTTCTGTCCATTTTTCCATCTATCTGTCAGTCTCTCTGTCCATCTGTCCATCTGTTTGCCTATATATCAATCTATCGCTTTGTCTGTCTGTTAGTCTATGTGTCTGTCTAACCATCTGTCTGTCTGTCTTTCTGTCTTCTGGTCCGTCCGTCTGTCTGTCCATCCATCCATCTGTATGTCCATCCAGCCATCTGTCTTCATATCTATCTGTCTGTCCATCTTTATGTCTGTCTGTCTCTCTGCCAATCCGTTTGTCCATCTGTCCATCTGTCTGTCAATGTATCTTGCTGTTTGTCTGTCTGTCTGTCCATCCATTCATCTGTATTTATGTCCGTCCGTCCATCTGTCTGTCTGTCCGTCGATCCATTTATGTATCTGTCTAACCATCTCTTTGTTTGTCGGTCTGTTTGTCTGGCTGTCTGTCTGAATTGCAATTATATATCCTGTTGGCTACTGAAAGTCAGTTAAAATTTAGGAACTGTATTCAGATTTAAACATCATTCTCAATTCAGGTCTGAATGAAACACACTTCTAGACACAATTCATTATCAGCAATTATCGGTCTGATTGTCTAGAAAAGTAATACCACAACTCTTCTAAAACCACAGCATGATTTGAGGATTCATTCATCCTTAACCCAAATCTAAGCAATAGTGAGCTAAAAGTGATGTGTGCCATATCAAACATTTGCTGTGTGTTTTGTATGGATAGTTGATTGCAAATTGGTTGCAAATTGTCCTCTTCTCAGTTGCTCAGACTCGTGAGAGTGTCATTAGTTTTGCTTCTGTCAGAACTTGAATGGAGATCCGCTCTTGGGGGAAGGAATTATCCCATGTTTGACAGCAGGAATGGCATCCAGACCCTCAGTCCCGAGGTTCAGAGTTCCCGCACTGGATCATTCACTTTGACAGCTTCTGTCTGTTTGCCAGCTCAGGTTTCTGGACTACAGTAAAGAGTAGTGAACCTCTGCCCTCTCAAGCCCTTAGGTAGTATGTGGTCATAACTAGAGGTGTTGACAGTGGCCTCTGTAGTTCCTCTCATGGGTTTCTCTCATTACAGCGTAATGTATCCCTGTAATTCCTCCGAAATGAGGGATTATCTGACCGACATTTGGATCATTACCTCTTTGGAACCTCTTTTGTGTGTCCCAGTCGACATAGTTCCTCTGGGCCCAGATCTTGTCAAGGTAATGGCAGGTACACAATGGTGTGCACACCGAGCTGGCTAGGAATCAGAGATACAGGATTACAAGCGCAACAAGGTAAAGTCCTCCAAGCAAACCTCAGATGTTTGTTCCTAGGCTACTGCGTTTGTCAGCATGGTGATGGATTTTTGGGGAGATTGTTATCGGCATGTTTCTGTGTCCTGTGTCTATCTCAGGTGAAAGCAAACCAACACACAGCTAGATACATACAGGGTCCAAAATAATACACAGAAAGTGACAAATACAAAAAAATGGGCTGTGGAGAGCCAATCAAATAGTTACAAACAGGTTTATGATCTAAGACATACAAACTGTCTAATTCTAACAACGTTTACGTCAGAGAAAATTTGTCTTCATAAGTTTTTTTTTGGATGATGTTTATTTAGGGGCCAAGCACTGAAGGTGCGAAGGCACCTATTGTATCCATTGGCGTTCTTCTTCTTCTGTTTCTTCCCATCTTGAGTCTATGGCAGCCCATAGAACTGCTTGCGGGAAAGCTGTGAAATTTGGCACACTTATAGAGGACAGTCTCAACATTAACTATAGCACATTTGGAGTCTCTAACTCAAACTCTCTAGCGCCACCACTTGTCCAAAATTTCAGTGTTTACGCTAATAACTTTTGGTCTAGAAAGAAAATTCTTTTTTCCTCTGAATCCTTGGCTAATGTCGAGTCAAACAGACAAAATTTAAAAATCGTTAGGTCAGTTTTTTCGCAATTTTTTTTAATACTCTGTAAAACCTACTTTTTGATTTGTCTGATGTTTATCAAAATTGGCTCAGATCATCTTTAGACCATGATGGCAAAAAGTTATGGAATTCAAGTTGATTAATCAAACCGTTCTCGAATAATGCGCAAACGAATTTGATGAAGAGCTTACAAAAATGGATGTGAGGCTATATCCCCTCAACAGTTTGGTGTATTGAAACCAAACTTGATATTTCTTATAACAATCATGACCTGAGGCTACCTGCACAGTTGGTCTCTTTAGATTCCGTGGAGCATGCCAAGTCGAACCATACCCAATTTTCCCATGTCAAATGCTATACACATTGGCATATCGTTATGAAACTCGCTATGTGTCCTCATGCTCTAAAAGTACTCAAAAGGATTGGGGGCAGCGCTACCTTGTGGTAAAAAGTTATAATGAAATTTCTAAAAATGCTAATAATTTGCTTAAATTAGCCAGTTATAATGAGACTGATCTTTATAGATTCCTGCTGTAATAGGCAGAACTTCCTGTCCACAATTTTGATTTATGTTGAAAACTTACTTTTTTTTTTAAACTCCCCCTTGGCGGTTGGTCCGTTTTTTTACCAAAATCGAGTCAGATCATCTTCAGACTGTGCTGACAAAAAGTTATGGATTTCGTGTTAATAAACAAAACCGTTTTTGTGTAGTGCTGCAACAAATTTGAGGTATGATGCCAGATTACGTCTGAGGCTGTATCTCTGCAAAGCTTTGACATATTGATACCAAACTTTGAGTGTGCCATTGTCACCTCACACAGATAACACAACATCGATTTGATAACAGCGCCACCTATTGATTGAAACTGATAAGCCATTAAATCATATTACTAGTGGCTTTTATGATTTTTCAGCCATTGAAAATGGCTTCAATTACTCATTGCTGCAGTTGGTCTGATGCTTGCTTCTGTAGTGATTGGCCCCTTAATTGCTGCTTGCAGCTATATTTTAGGAAGTTGATCTTTTCTACGATGTCAGGGAAAGTTACTTTTAAAAGTAATGCATTACAATATTGCGTTAGTTCATAAAAAAGTAACTAATTGCATTACTTAGCATAATGCTGTATGATTACAGAATTATTTGAAGGTCAGTTCTTTTTAATTCTACGTTACATTCCAAATTGAAATGCAATCATGTGTTCTGTTATTACTTATTACTATTATTAATTATTAATTATTATTAATATTTTTAAATGTTTATTTTATGTGTGCCAAAAACCGTATACACATACACATATATGAAAACAAGGCTAAAAAAAAAAAGATTCAGTCGACCTTTATCGCAATATAAAGCAAAGCAGTCTTACTTTCAGCTGTGTTTTTCATGAATTTATCTGAATTTGATCAAATCCCCTAAACTCAATCTCAGAATTGTATATTGTGATAAATATCAAAGGAACCCCCTGGCAAACATCTACCTATAACAATGCGAATGATGTCACTTTTGCTAGCGGCATCTTCCAATAGCGAGTCATCATCGGTTCACCCCACATCTCATGTCACGTTACAAGAGACTAGCGGAGCATAACAGGTGTCTTACAGACCACCAGGGCTCTTTCATTGTTCTTCCATTGCTTGGCTGTGGTCCTGTTTCTTTAGAGTATGAACAAAGGTTAGTCTGGGTCAATGAGCACAGCAACCCGCCTAGAATCACTAAGCAAAAGAGGACACGCTGTTCAATGGTCTCTCTGAAGCCTTCTCGTTTAGACAGAACTGGAAGCCATTGTCCTGCTGGGACTAAAACTAAGCTTACTCAAGTGATTGGGTTAGAAGGTTGGGTTAAGAGAACAAGTTTCCAATTATTATCTGATGTTGAGTTCCACGGCTGAACTGCACTTAGTGTCAGTGGATGCATGAAATGTGGGTTTATTACCTCATTTTGCATGGCTGGAATGAGTATTTTTATACTCTTGAAAATAAAGGTTCTGACATTGATGGTTCCTTGAAACCCTTCCGTTGCACAAAAAGGAAATTTATGATGGAAATGATAAATTTCTCTTTTCAGGAGAGCGCTGTGAGGTGAACGCACGTTCAGGCCGGTGTGTTCCTGGTGTTTGTAAGAACGGAGGCAGGTGTGTGGACCTGCTGGTGGGAGGTTTCCTGTGCCAGTGTCCTGACGGCGAGTACGAGAAGCCCTATTGCGAGATGACCACACGTAGCTTCCCTGGCCAGTCCTTCATCACCTTCAGAGGCCTGAGGCAAAGATTCCACTTCACCCTCTCCCTTACGTAAGTAAACCACCTAGAGTTACCTAATCCATCAATTTATCTACCCACCCATCCGCCCTTCCATGCACTTACCTCACATGTTAACAATGTCCCTTTTCCCAGGGTTATTTCCAAGAGTTGCATTTTCAAAACTTTCTTCTAAGTATTAAACATTATACTTAATATTTAAGAATTATATGTGACTCTGGACCACAAAACAAGTCATAAGGATCCATTTTTGGAAGCTGAAAACTGAATAAATAAGCTTTCCATTGATGTGTGGTTAGGATAGGACAATATTTGGTGATAAAATATTTTATTTGAGATAAAACTATTTGAAAATCTGGAATCTGAGGGTGCAAAATCGCCTTTAAAGTTGTCCAAATGAAGTTCTTAGCAATGCATATTACTAATCAATATATTGATATATATTTATGGTAGGAAATTTTAAAATCATCTTCATGGATCATGATCTTTACTTAATATCCTAATGATTCTTGCTATTAAAGAAAATTGTTTCAGTGTAGTTTTTGCTTTTGCTAAAACTTATGACTGGTTTTGTGGTCCAGGGTCACATATTGGTAATACTTTACAATAAGGTTTATTAGTTAAAATTAGTTAACATGAACTAAGAATAAACAATACTTCTACAGCATTTATTAATCTCAGTTAATGTTAATTTCAGCATTTACTAATGCATTATTAAAATCATGTTTGTTAACATTAGTTAATGTGCTGCGAACTAACAAGAACAAACAATGAACAACTGTATTTTTATTAACCAACATTAAGAAAGATTAATAAATGCTGTAATAAATGTACTGTTCATTGTTTGTTGATCATGTTAGTTAATACATTAACAAATATTAACAAATGACACCTTATTGTAAAGTGTTACCATTATATTAAAATAAATACTAAAATACAAAATGGTATTATATAATAACATCCTTATTTTAATATTTTTAATTAAATATTATATATATAATATATAATAAATACTAACAACCACAATAATAATAATAATAATAATAATAATAATAATAATAATCATGATAAATAATAATAAATAAATGTATTTTATTAATAAAAACAAAATAATTAATTAAAAAAAATATTAAAATAAAAAATATATTAGGCTTGATAAATAAAAGAATAAATGTTATTAATATAATTATATTTTATTTTAATACTTTTAAACTAAAATATCTTATAATAAAAATAAAAGAATCATTTGCATTAATAAAAACAGTACATTTCTATTTCAATACTATTTATAAATGAACAAATATATATATTTTACATTTCAGTTCAAATTTTGTTATCGAGTCTCAATTCTTTCAATTCAGTTTTTTATTTAGTTAAAGGGGACATCGGACACAAAGCATTGTGTGGACACAACCAAGCCGTTTTGATTTTCTGAGCAGTCTGATGTCAAATTGTTTAAGCCCCGCCCACAACCGCTGACAGACTGTTCCGTATTAGCATATTTACGCCCTCAGCCAGTTGTACGCTGTCCACCATTTTTTCCTCACTTGAGCAGCTTGAGCACTTCCTCACTTGAGCAGCTACAACAGTGTCTCAAAAACAATACAGGTGTTTTGTATTTGGATGTGAAAGTGAACATACGAGTCTTCATTTTCTCCCGACATCAGAGGCACTGTTTTTGATGGTAACGTGCCACCGAATACAAAAAAAAAAAACAGAAGAGAAGGGAGGGATTAGCAGTAGCTCATTAGCATTTAAAGAAACATGCACTGAAACGGCTTGCCGTGAACAGAGTTGTTTTTGACGAGGTAAAAAGGGCAATTTTATTGAGGAATTGCCGAAAACACAAAAAATGTAAGAGAGCGGGGTGAAGTGAGCAGTAGCTCATTATCATTTAAAGAGACAGTGAACAGAGCTGTCTTTAACAAGGTAAAAAGGGTGTTGTTTTACATGATCATTGAGGAATTTAACCAAAGTATGTTGCAAACACTTTATTAAAACTCTAAAATCACACAAGCTTCAAATGGGACATCTGATTCTCGTGCAAATGTTATGCAGCGGTATCCTGGGAAAATGTCTTGCAGAGAGTTAAACACCTGTTTAACCTTCTCAGCATCTCCTCACTTTCCCATAATGCCTTTTGTTAATTACAATGTAACCAATCTAGCAAATTACACATACCAACCACACAAGTTCTTCTCATGGCAAACATGAAAACAGGATGCCGCATGTGGTGAGGCATCTTTGTTCGTGCTTCCTGTGAGTTTGCCCCTTTGCCATATGCTATCTGACACCTCTCCCTGCAAAAATCCCAGGTGCCCACACCACAGGGCCAACTGAGATACCAGAGGTTGGCAAACATCAGAGTATCAGTTTCCCCCGTCCATTACAGCGTCATTACCTCTAGCTGTGTCTTTTGGCAGGTTTTATCACTTCCTTTTCCTCCACTCCCTATCTTTTTTTATTCTTCTGTCAAGCCTACATGTTTTTGTTGTCAGTGATCTTCGTAGGCCTTTTTCCTGCTCTTGATCTGTGGATGAGAAATGAATATTCATTCAAACAGAATGTCTGATTCCAATATGAAAAATGTGGTGTAAGACAAGATTAAAACTAATTCATGATTTTTTTTTTCTTAAGTGGCCTGCGGATCCTAATTTACACTTTGAATTGAACAAGCTAATTATTATGTATTAATGTTTGAACTGAACAAGCTAATTATGGTCATCATTAAGGTTTTAATTATAATTATTTTTTTTAATTCATAGGTTTGCTACCAGGGAGAGAAACGCCCTGCTCCTGTATAATGGCAGGTTTAATGAAAGGCATGATTTCATTGCGATTGAAATTGTTGAAGAGCAAATCCAGTTGACCTTCTCTGCTGGTAAGTAAGACAATTTATTTTAGTTTTAACATAAAATTTAAATATATAATAATTTAAGTAATAATTTAAATTTTAAGAACAGTACCCAATGCTTTTGTTTAATAAAATTTGAATCTGAACAAAGCTTTTTTGAGTGTCATACCTCAAACATTTGTGTATGGATGTATTCATGTTTATTTATTTGTTTGTTTGTTTGTTTGTTGATTATATAGCAGATATTGCTGTCACACAGTGTTTTTTTTTTTAAGTTAAACTACATATATTTTTGTATTGGATCAAATTTGTAAAAATCTAATTTAATTTTTGTTTTGTGTTGTTTTCATGTCTGCTCAAACTACAAACAACCAATACATTTTAAAACTACTGATTGATTGATTTATTTTATTGTATTTTTTAAATTTAATTGTATTTTTTATTTGTTTTGTTTTGTTGTTGTTGTTTTTTTGATGATATTACATCGCATATTTAGTTTTTTTTTTTAAATAATAAATTCCATATTTTTGTAATGAATTTGTGGAAAAACTTTTTTTGTTTTACTTTGTTTTGTTTTTGTTTTGCTTTTTTTGTTTTGTTGTTATGTCTGCTCAGACTACAAACAACCAAATGGGCTTTAGTCAGATTTGAATCGGAACAAAGCTACTTTTTAAAATGTCATATCCCAAATATTAATCTGTATGGATGTAACCTTATTTATTTATTTATTTATTTGTAGATATTGCAGTCACATTTACATTTTTTAAAATAAATAAACTACATATTATTGTATTACATCAAATTTGTATAAAAAACATTTATTTTTGTTTTGTTTTTGTTTTGTTGAGGTTTTTTGTTTTGTTTCATGTCTGCTCAAACTACAAACAACTGGGTTTTAGTCAGATCTGAACAAAGCTACTTTTTGAGCTACATATCTCAAACATTAGTGCATATGGATGTATTCATATTTATTTATTTATTTTTTGATGATATTACAGATATTGCAGTCACATATTTAATTTTTTTTAAATATAAAACTACATATTTTTGTATTGTATCAAATCTGTAATAATCTGTTTTTGTTGTGTTTTGTTTTTTGTTTTTGTTTTGTTTTGTTTTCATGTCTGCTCAAACTACAAACAACCAAATGGGCTTTAGTCAGATTTGAATTGGAACAAAGCTACTTTTTTAAATGTCTTTTCTCAAATATTTGTATGTGTCCTTATTTATTGTTTTATTTATTTATTTATTTATAGATATTGCAGTCACATTTTAATTTTTTTAATTAATAAAATACATATTTTTGTACTGCATCAAATTTGTATTAAAAAAAATTTCATTTCATTTAGTTTTTTTTTGTTTTTGTTTTTTTGTTTTGTTTCATGTCAGCATTTTGAGCATCATATCTCAAACATCCATATTTATTTATTCATTTACTGATGATATTACAGATATTGCAATTAATTTTTTTTTTTAAATAAAAAACGACATATTTTTGTATTGGATCAAATTTGTAAAAATCTGTTTTGTTTTGTGTTACTTCGTTTTGTTTTGTTTTCAGGTCTGGTCAAACTACAAACAATTTAATGGGTTTTAGTCCATTTTGAAAATGAACAAAGCAAATATTTTGAGTGTCATATCTTGAACATTAGTGCATATGGATGTATCCATATTTATTTATTTATTTATTTATTTATGATAATATTTCAGATATTGCAGTCACTTTTTAAATAATATACTACATATTTTTGTGTTAAATCACATTTATAAAAATCTATTTTGTTTTGTTTCACTCCATTTCCTGTCTGCTCAAACTTCAAACAACTACATAGGTTTTAGTCTGATCTGAATCTGAACAAAGCTCCTTTTTTGAGTGTCATATCTCGAACATTAGTGCGAATGGATGTATCCAGATCTGTGCCAAAGGAAGCAGGTGGCCAAAGAGCATTAAAACACACTTCCTCTGTCTACCTGTTCCTTTGTTTTGTAAAACCTCATACATCAACAGGAGTTACTGTCCAGCCAGTGTGTGTGTGAAATACCATGTCCCGTCTCTTTAACGGGGTCAGAATTGTTTCCAAAGGAAATACGACAGTGGAATTCATCCCTAGAGCGTCTTAGTATAAGCAGATGCTTGTTACGTCTTACTACAACACTGAGGGTCACCCGTCCACATGAGCTGAGAATAAAGACAGTGAAAGGCATTTCCTCCACTGTCCTGGAATGTAAAACATCAAACAGCACAGCGATTCTGGTAAATTATGAACCTTCATAGGTCGAAGGTCTGTCCCAGCTTACTAGCCATCACTCAACATAATTGAGTCGGGGAGAGATATAAACAACTAAGATATTTGACATTGTTTGCACTGCCATGGGAGGTCCTGACACACTGTTATCTCCTCGATAATGATTTACTTATTTTGTCCACTAGACTGGAAAAATGCCACACAAATTAAAATCCTCAAGGCGCTTTAGAGCCATTCAATTAGTTTGGAATTTTTGTTATGTGGGAATTGTATTGTATTGCATATTGTGTTAAGCTGTATTTATATACATATAATTGTGTATTACTTTGTTGTTGTGCAAATATATATTATACATGTAATTTTTTTTCATCAAATTATTAAGCAGAATTACTCTTTACTGAATTTCAGCAAAACTGGTTTCCTCCTTCCTGTTTTTTTTTTTCTATAGGTGAATCTAAAACCACAGTGACTCCTTTTGTAGCTGGTGGGGTTAGTGATGGACAATGGCACACAGTACATCTACATTACTACAACAAGGTAAGTCATTTGTACTGAACACAATAAGAATGGAGCCTGTCGTGGCTGGAAAGTCAGTGAAGGAAAATTAATGGGCCTTATTCATGAAACACAAATGAGACAGAAACGATTTTTTCTGTGTAAATCTTTCATGAATCCATTCTTAAATACATAATTGAACTGAATGTGACAGCACATTCAGTAAGAATAGTTTTACGAACAATTTACACCAATTTGTTCTGCTTGTGCTTCATGAATGAGTGTGTAAAAGTCCTTTGTAATTTGGTTTTACATATTATTAGCATTAGCATATAGCCTAGTGCTGGGCGGTTTGACCATCTGTAGCACACTTTTATTTAAGGTTTCTGATGGTTTGACGGTTTATCACTTTTTTTCCTGACTGTTTTTTTTTCAACAGTTGCAGAACCACTGTATTTTAATCACGATCCAAACAAACATGCTACATGTAGCATGAGGAGTTTTTGATGTAAAATTGATTGTGTAATTTCACAATTTAAAGCAAAAACAAAATGGTCTGATTTAGCTTTGTGAAATTGTGCTACATTATACATAACTGGATTAAACAGAAACGGCAGAGGGGCTGAATGAGGCGCAAATTCACTCTCTGCCAGCAGGTGGCGCTTAATGAACAGCCAATGCAGCTTTTCAGCTGAAAACAAAGCAGCGCTATGCTTTTAAGTATGCATTGCGAGGTAAGATTAAAATAAAATACTATCTAAACTTTGCTTATGACAGTCAGTTCCCCTCAGAGATACATTCATTTAAACCCCGAATTTAGTATTTAGGATTTTTTTGCCAATATTTCACACATAGTGAACAATGAGATTGCTCTGCCTGCTACAGTATTTTCTCTTTGCGTTCGTCTTCAGCGTCTCATTTTATTTGCCCAGTTTATTTGCCCAGTTAAAGAATTAGTTGTGTGTTATTGACAGTTCTCTGATCATTAGTCAGAAGTGTATGCAGTTAACAGGGATTTCCTGTTTGCACTGATGTCACGTTTTGGTCAGTTACCCGGATGCGTGGCTCTTTGCAGCCATACTCATATGTAAACAACAGCATTGATTGCACAGTTAAAGGGGTCATCGGATGCCAAGTTCACTTTTACATATTGTTTAAACATTAATGTGTGTTGGCAGTGTATGTACAAATCTACCCTATAATAATAAAAATCCATGCAGTGGTTTTTAATTAATCTGTAAAAAATAATTTCCTTTTTCGATAGTTGATTGACATTAGCGTCTTACCTCAGATCAGCTGTAACAGTCCCACCTCCATGTTTTGATGCCAGAGCAGGGATGTAAGTTAGACAAGAACTGAGCGATTGAGGTGTTGTGTTGCTGGATGTAATAATGAATCTAGTGGTCGTCATGTACTCCTGACATCTGAGCCACTGAAGATGCAGTGGATTACATTTGTTTGTGAAGGGAATGCACCTCCTGATCTACATATAGCCGTCTATGTTCGCGCAAATCATTTGTGATCCAGCTTCACTTACAGCAGAAGTATAAGGGTTTTTTTATAAATTTTTCTGATCGCCTTTCCTAATAATGTGCTAGTTATCAAGTTCAGCGGCTAAACGTGGCTAACTGCGGCTAACGTAAACAGGCTCGTCACTCCACAGAGAGAAGAGAGGGGCGGGGCGAGCATAGCTCATTTGCATTTAAAGCAGCCTCGACCAGAATAGGATAATTTTTGCAGAGCTGATTTTGGCAAGGTAAAAAGGGTGTTGTTTTACACTACCATTGAGAATTTTTAACCAAAGTATATTATAGACTTTTCATTAAG